>VZRQ01009102.1:2096746-2133592 GCA_013397975.1 Machaerirhynchus nigripectus | reverse complement strand
AAAAAAAAAAAAAAAAGGGATTACCAGTACAACACGGGCTTTGAAGACTATTATAGTATTATGGGACACTGTTACTGCTCAGTTTTTTTCTGCTATTGGAGACTGCAATGATGACAGGCTCAATAAGATTTCACCTTACGTCACGTTAAACCTTCAACCACCACCACTTATGAAATTCAGAGCTACATTCGTGTAACCAGCTAAGAGCTGTCATCTTACAATCAATCCTCGTTACGGCGTATAACACAGAATGACACTATGGGATAATAAGGAAGAAGAATAAAAACACATCTAGAACCAATCTAGAAAATAAGCATACACTCAATTTTTTTGCTGTTTTTAAGGTAAATTTAAAAATGGAAGTGAGAAGCTTTACTATATACAGTAGGAGTTGTGTTTCTAAACTAATTCTAATTCTGCTTAGCCTGTGACTAGAGATTTAAAAAATGAATAAATGAGGGCCTTTGAGTCCCCCTTTAAAAAAAGGAAAATGAAATCACAAAAGCATAATTTAGATGTGAAGCTTTAATTTTTTAAAATTTCAATGTCATTTTCTTTGATATAAACAAATTCTCTGGAGATCTATAATTTAGTGGGAAAATTATAGAAAAGGAAACACAATAATCAGGATAGTCAAGTCCAGTATTTTAATAAAAACCTCATCTAAAAGCTTCTATTTTCTTCTACATTGCCTTTCAATCAATAAGCAAAAATAGCATAAATATACAGTAGAAAATGAGGATGTATATGTCATCTTCACTGTGATACAGGAAACCTACAGACCTCTAAAAGCAATATAGCCTGAAAAAAACCAAGCCATAGATATGTGTCATACATATGATTTAATGATATATATGTTTAATTACCAGAATAATTTTATATGCAACTTAAAACCAGAGTAAAATCTGCTTTTTCAATATACAAGTGTAAAGAAGTGAAATGAGAAGGGATATCGAAACTAAAGCAAAGACCTGTGTTTGACTATACTCTCCAGGGTTTATTTTGGGGATGCTGGCACACATTATGACCACTTGCAAACTGGTTATGCATAGAAAAGAATTTCTGACTCATGTCCAACTGTATAAGCTACAGCAATCAATCAAGGGTGCAAGAAGAGGATATTTTAACACTGCTGAAATCCTACAGTGTAAAGGCAACCTTAATTCCGCAAACTGTGTATATGACCTGAGAAAGTCATTGGGACAACACAGAATCTACCATCTTCCCTTCCATACCAAGGAAAACTTAAATACAATGCTGATTGTATATGTAAAGGTATTGTTTTAAAACCACAGTGAAAACTTAGAAGAATCTGGTAGCAATTTTCAGCATTTTAGGAAACATTATGAGTACTTTGCAAGCAAGCTGCTACTTACTTCACATTATTTTTTAACCTAGTATTGTGTTTGGTGAAAAGAGTCCCATGCTATTTCTCTTTTATTACTGCATTAGAGAACATATGCCCTTGGAGAATATTCTGTAAATTTTTTTAATAATGTTAAGCTCCGGACATAATTTATAGCCAAGATCCTAAACATAGCTAAATCACACTGGCAACAACATTCTTTAACATACTCAGATAAAAAGCATTCAAACTCCACAGATTCAAAAGCAAAAGTTAGTCAAAGAACGCAACTTCCCCATACACGCAGGACCTGAAGGAGAAGGTTCAAGTTCAGGGGAGGTAGAGAAGACCACGCACAATTATCCTTCTCTTACTCAAGCTTAAAGCACTTTTGCTTGTACTAGACACCCACAATGACTATAAAATAATTGTGTAACAGACTCTGCTGTGTTTAGTTTGGTTTTATCTAAACAGCAGTCTAAGTGATGAAGGCTGAGAGAGGTGGGTCTGTTCAGCCTGGAGAAAAGAAGGCTCTGGGGTGACCTTATAGCACCTTCCAGTAACCTAAAGGGGCTACAAGAGAGCAGGAGTGGAACTTTCTATAAGGGCATGGAGTGATAAGGACAGGGGGGAATGGCTTTAAACTGAAGGAGGGTAGATTTAGTTTGGATGTTAGGAAGAAATTCTTTACAGTGAGGGTGGTGAGGCACCGGATCAGGCTACCCAGAGAGGTTATGGGTGCTCCATCCCTGGAAGTCTTCAAGGCCAGGTTGGATGGGGTTTTGAGCCACCTGGTTTAGTGGAAACTGTCCCTGCCCAGGGCAGGGAGTTGGAACTGGACAATCTTTAAGGTCCCTTCCAATCCAAATCAGTCTATGATTCTATGAAGAGGATATATGTCACTTCGAAAGAACACAGGTTGGCAATATTCTTCCCTAAAATAAGGAATATAATTTATGCTTTAGAATGGAGAAAGGAATGTGGGAAAGCAAATGAAAACCAGGATTGCTACCACAGGGTAGCAAGAGTGTATGGACAAAGCTGATTATTACCATGTAGTTTTTCGTGCTTGTATCATATGCAACTAGAACATATAGGTTCCACTTAAACACAGGACAAAGTAATGCCATAATTTAAGACTCATCCAAAAGACCAGTAATTACATAATGAAGTATATTTAATCAGAAACCAAGTTATTTACATTTTAGTCTAATGTTTTTTCTTTTTTAACTATACAATTCCCCCCTCCAAAGCACAAAATTAAGACTAATACTAAAACCCATTAATTTATAGCATTTATCATAAAGTTACCTTTGTTCTCAAAAACGATTTATTCATTTCAGCCCACTCTAAATATTATATTAGCTAAATCTAATGGATGTAGCTAGTGCTTAAATAAAATTAACCTCAGTCAACATCAGTCTTAAGGACAATCAAGAAGTTTCCACAAACAAGGAATAATTTTACGTAAAAACTAGACAGACTAAGATACTAGAACAATGGTAGACTAATAGGCTGCAGCATTTTAAAATTAAGTAACAGCACAGTAGCTCTCACAAACTTGTAAAGAAGAAACTTCTGAATTTAGGCAAGTGTATTCTCTTGACAAACACCTTCAAACTTTGATGCTATGGGACATGACACAATGTTATCACCAATAAATACAGTACCATTTCATGATCACTTTTGCTGAGACAGAAACTTTCTTCCTTTTGACATTTCTGCAGCTTCTTCATAATACTTTTAATAAAAATGTAATACCTCCAAATGCAATTTAATTCAGTGGAGGCATATGAATGAAAATGGATTTTTCTCCTTTTCCTTAGGAAGTAACAAGTTCTCCAGGTATCAAAAAATACGATAGGTGTCCCACAATATACACCAAACCTATGTGTATGGTTAAAAGATTCACTTTGAAACACAGAAGGAAAGTATAGAAAAAATGGTGAGTAATATAATGAAAATTTGAACAGGAAAGATGAAATTGTTAAGCAAATGAAGGTTAAAATCAATAGCATTTCACATTCCAGCTGGT
Organism: Machaerirhynchus nigripectus; assembly: GCA_013397975.1. NCBI lineage: Eukaryota > Metazoa > Chordata > Aves > Passeriformes > Dicruridae > Machaerirhynchus > Machaerirhynchus nigripectus. The sequence continues at coordinate 2,130,212 of VZRQ01009102.1, read as the reverse complement.
ATTTTACGATTGAAAGCAACAGGACAACAGGCATCCGTGCAGGTTTTAGTGGAAAGTTAGAGTGATCATTTGCCTCAGAGGACCTGAAAAACATGGTTTTCCTGTTTCCCCTCTTCCAACAACTCATTCCCAGTACCTTCTTTGTACCAGCACACTAGTGATCACAGAGTCAAGGACTTAGATCAAACTAAAGTTTCCTTTTTTTGGTGGGTTATAGCCATTGCAAACAAGGATGTACAACTGCACACATGGTGGCTTTAACCCCTTCAATGGATGCACAAACTTGCACACACAGATCAGTGTGTTCTTGTGGGCAAGAAGGCCAAAGGTGCACCAGGGGGAGCATTGCCAGCAGGTGAGGGAGGTGATCCTGCCCCCTCTGCTCAGCCCTGGTGAGGCCTCATCTGGAGTGATGTGTCCAGTTCTGGGCTCCTCAGGACAAGGCAGATGTGGAGCTCCTGGAGTGGGTCCAGTGGAGGAACACAAAGATAATTAAGGGACTGGAGCATCTCTCTTATGAGGAAAGGCTGAGGGAGCTGAGCCTGTGTTCAGCCTCCAAAAGAGGTGACAGAGAGGGGACCTCGTCAATGTCTGTCAGAATCTGTAGGGAGGTGTCAGAGGAGGAGGACCAGGCTCTGCTCAGTGGTGCCCAGCAATAGAACAAGAGGCAGTGGGCAGAAACTGATGCACAGGAACTTCCACCTGAAAATGAGGAAGAATTTCTTTACTGTGTGGGTGACTGAGCAATGGAACAGATTGTCCAGAAAGGGTGTGGAGTTTCCCTCACTAGAGATATTCAAGAAACTTCTGGACACAATCCTATGCCATGTGGTCTGGGATGCCCCTGCTTGAGCAGGGACATTGGACCAGATGACCCACTGTAGTCCCTTCCAACCTTACCCATTCTGGGACTCCATGAAAATTGCCGTGGGACCTGAGAAGACAGATTATATTTCATATTTCAGCTACATAAACATCCATTCCATCTGAGCTGCATCCCTTGCAATCCACTTACTTTTGATCTGTGAAGATACACTATGAGACTGTAAAACTAGAACATTTAGAAAAAAATTCTGCCAGGAGGCAGCAATATCCATGCACACAGAGGCTAAATTCCAGCTTCTCCTTCGCCAAGCAGGGGTGACTCTGTCTACAGATTTCCTGTTTAAATCTCATACTGTTTCTCTTGATTTTAAAATAGTTCTACCCTTCAGAAACTCAGTCAACTATTTAAACTACAGTAGCTCACTGCTGTTCCTTATGCCATTTCTCATGATCTTCTTAAATGCATAAACCATGGCTGAAGGATGGTCTGAAGTTTTACGTTTGCAGCTACAGCGTTACTGCACTTGACAATATCAATGGAGCAAATCTGGTCCGCACTTTATGTAACTTCCATATAACAGTGTTCTGTTTTACTAACTGTCTAGTAACCTGGTTTAAATACCTCCTGCTGCTTTTATAAAACCATTTATCCGCTACACCAGACATCACTCCAAGCAGACAGCGCTTCCTCTCAGCACACTTCTTGCTCAGAGAAAGGTGATATTTAATAAGGGGGAGTTTAGTTCTGGAGGCCAGATGCTGGCCTTAATAGAGCACTAAACAGACAGAAAACACTAAGGGGTGCAACAGAAGTTGTTGGAAATTGATAGCAGGTTTTCTAGAAATACTTCACCTTGAATTTCCTTTCACAGAACAGCTCCTTCAAAAGTCTCACCTATTCCTCCTTCTTACCCAAGACAGTAAGTACAACCCTTCAGAGCTCTACAGAGCAGCCACAGCAGGCACAAGCTCCATCTCTGGAGAGGCGTACATGGCAAGACAGAGGCCAAGCACCCTGCCTGGTCTCAGAGGCCCATGAAAATCCCAAACGGCAAAGCGGGGTGGGATAACCTATGGCTGAACACAGTCTGTTCCAACACAAAGGACAGAGAACTTTAAAGAAACCAGCAGGTAGCAAATTAAAAAAAAATAAAAAAAAAGGAAAAGTATATTGCTTTGTATCACATACGGTAAGCTGTGGAACTCCTGGTGATTTCAAAAATTATACATACTTTGAAAAATAGAAGACAAAATGGGTAAAGTCATGTAAGAAAAATTCAGTATGGCCTTTAAAATATAAATTTAATACCTTTGTTCTGACATACCCTGAGCTGCATGTTACTGCAGATGGGGAGGTCATACTGGGGAAGGTATCTCTACAACTCTGCCCTTGTCCTACACTCTTCTCTTACCCTCTGCTGCTGGCAATATCACAAAAGCTCCTAGGCTTTTAGCAACTTCTGGACTACCCCGTCACAGCTGCTCTTCCCCTCACTGATGGCATTTCTGTTACATAAGCTGTAACAAGAAGGAATTCACCAGCAGATGACCATATATGCACAATACCAAGCATAGACAAACCTCAGTAAAAAGATGGAAATAAAAAGCCCTGTAGAAAGCCCTGTAGAAAATTAGGAAATTTTTTGCTCTTCAGATCTGAGAAACAGAAATCACTGCAAATGCCCCAAAAGTTATTTACACATAGAAGAGGGAAGATTTTCTGAAAGGTTTAACAGTAACTAAGTAGCAAGGAATTAATTGAACAATTATGTTCACCACACCAATGAAACATGTAATAATTTTGGTTTTTAAATGTACATACCCCTTAGACATTACTCCAGTTCTACAAATTATATTGACGTGCTCCATCAAAATCAAATTATTAAACTCAAAGTAAAGTATACAATTTGTTCAAATTTCTGTTGTATATTTTACAGAATGTTTTAGACTAAAAAAGAGAACAGAACCTGATTGTTTCATGTATAGATTGGAGAATGTTTTATAGTCATAGAAAAAGAAAAGCTGTGATTTATTGCCAGTCTTTACAGGGACAGCTTTCTGATATCGTAACTTTTGCCCTATACCCACCAAGAGTGAAAGTTACTTAACTTCTTTATATGACTCAAGGACATCCAGTCTTTATGCAGTGGATGGAAAGCTACTGAACTAATGCATTAAATTGAAACACTAAGAGTAGAAGGTTTTCCCAGAGAGCAATTTTGCTCTAATAAAACCCATAATCCTTTAGAGAAAAATGAACTATTATCAAGTTAGCTCCTAGCCTTTTAAGATTAACATTTTTAACATAGATGTTTCTTATACATATACTTTGTTGGAAAGAATCTTGGTGCATCAGACACTGGAGAAACCTACCATGGTAAGTTCAGCCCTTTACTGACCTCCTTACCAATGAGAACAAGTAATGCTGCATTTGAGAAGTATCTACCCTGACCCAAAATGTTTTGACAAACAAATAAACAAAAAAATTTTGGTGAACATCTACCAGGAAAACACACTAAAGTTCCAGTTTGTATCATCACGGTTTGGATTAAATGGAGGGTAGGAAAAAAGATACAGTAGTGATGCTACCTTTAAGGTAAAGGTCTTGGTTTAATCACAACAGCTTTTATACAACTTCAGCTGAAAATATCCCTGTTGAAAAACCAGTGGAACTGCATACCAAGAGAAATACTACTGCAAACTGCTTCTACACTCTTTCCATAAGCATCCATTTCTCACCTTGGTTAGAGACAGCTACGGTCTGAGCAAGCAAAGCTACTTACATTCCCATGACCATAAATCTTTCCTTGTGAACTCACAAGAGAATATTGTAGGATTCTATTTTTGTCTTAACTTATTACATGTTACCAGCACACAGCTAGAACAGAGTAAATCCTACACCTGGCAACTGCAGTCTTTCAAAGCTTTCATGAACACTGCATTGTTTGCCTGCCTGCAAGCCAGTAGTGCACAGAATGCTAAGGGCTGTATTCGAGCAGGGCTGGAGGCAGGACACAAATAGAACGGAGCAGTAGAAAAGGAAGCTGTGTGCAATGATGCAAAAAAATCCTATTGCTGATTTGTATTCTGCCTGAATATGAGGAAGAAAGTAAGAAAACCTCCAGCTCATTCACATGAGGAATATAAATAGAAGATTCAGTAAAGAACTACTTTCCTAAGCATTCGCATTTGGAACATGTTCAAGTTCTAGTTATATACTGAATAATCATAAAAGGCAACACTTGTTAATCACAAAACTGGAGATTTCCAGAATTTGGAAATGGAGTGATTTACTGCCAATGTTACATACAGTTTTTTTTAATATACAAAATAGAAATCATAGTTAAAGTCACATAATACAGTAGGTGATGGCAACTGCGGATAACCAGCTCCCATGGTGGATATGATTGTATGGTACATTTCACAGTAGTTATAAAAAGATGAAAGGCAGGGCTTGAGGACCATAAACAAAGGATTATCTTCCAGAAATCAACTGACAAAGCCATAGGCACTGAGGAAATAATACAAACAAGAAAAAGAAGCAGCACAGTGGAAAAGCATTTAAATACACACCACAATAAGGAGAGATGAACTGATCTGCAATCCCAAATCTTTTCAAGGAGTATATATGACTTGCAGCTGCCTCATCAGGATGGTGCACAAAAGCAAAGCCCTTTAGAGAACATCAGCAAGGAACTCTTCCTAGGTGAAGCTTTGCTGTTGTTTAACGGAGGAAAAGCAAACAAACAACCATCCTCCGTATTTGTGCTGCTCCATGAAATAGAAAACATACCTCTAGCCACAAGTAGAGCCCAGTGTAAGGATAGGATCTGTGAAACAAAATAACTTATCTGCATAAGATACATTTCAAACGCAGGTTTACTCCAGATCTAAACTGCTTCCTGCACTGAATGCTCAGTAACACCTGAGAGTGCATCCTCCAGTTTATTTTCACACAAAATTAAGCCAGCTTTGTCTACTATAAAGCTGCGCCACGATATAAAACACAGAACGGTAAGAGGGATACTAAGGAAATTTAATTCAAAACAGCATTCATGCTCCAAACTATAATACAGAAATGTTGAAAATTGAGACCCCTATCAAAGACTTCTTACTGTCAGATGACTCTGATTTTTCAGAAGGCAGTAGTTAGATGACCATGCTTGCTCATCCTCCACTTCTGTAAACTTTATGTTCATTTCTATACATTCTATTCATTCATGGTTCCTTGAAAGTGGGAACTGTGGGTTACAGGTTGTGCAGAAAAGGGTAGATATGACTGAGTTACTACAGGAAGAGGCAACATACCCTCTTGATAACAGGATTCAGAGGGCTCCACAAAAAAAAATCTAATGTAAGGATACTTGTTATATCTCAATGAAGATTTACTATCTTTAGATGCATAATTTAGCAAATAAACTTCTTTTGAACTGGAATCTGTAAAGATCCTAATGGGCATATTAGATATATCCAGAGTCTACCTTGTACTATTCTCAGCCACACCCAAAAGACAGCAGAGGAAAAAGACAACCACGCACACAAACTCCATCCAAATGGCTCACGTGTCGCCAATTCCAGTAGCTCAGTAAAGGTGAGGTTCCACGTTCCTACTTCTGGCCAGGACAAAGGTTGAGTGTGTACTTCCAGCAGACACAGAGAGCACAAAGTGCTCCTTGTGCTGGGCTCCACTACAGCTGACATGGACAAAAGTACATCACTGCAGCATGACGTGCCTCGTGCACAGACACCACACACAAACGTGGCCCTCAACCAGGCCTGAGACCTTATCGTGTCTGCAGAAGTTGGCCTGGACCTGTGAGTCCCTCTCGCAGTCAACTGGCAGACCTTCTGCTCCCTGTCTCTCACAGATTTATGGCTGCCTCAAACCTGGCTCCAAGCTGCTGGGCTGCTCTGCAGGCTAATACCAGCCCTGCTGGTGGTGCACACTGACACCTCCACACAGGGCACATGCTCCAGCTGATTGCACCCCAAGGTGCAGAGGCCCCAAGGACCCAGTGGTCCCACTCCAGCTGGAGCTGCGGGCTCACACTGGCACTTAATACTCCATACATACAAATGTATTTACAAGAGAGCCCCCTCGCCCAGCAATATATGACTGGCCCTTTTATTCCCCCATTCTGCTCTCCTATGCTTCTTCTGCTCCAAATCACCTCGAATCCTCCTTCACAGAATCACAAACCCTGCCTTTTGCCCTTCCCCTAAACATTCCATAATACATCCTGAAGAATTTATGGATGCTCTTCCCCTCCACCTCATAATCTGTCTTATGGAACTGATCACCTTCCTGTGGAAGACTTGGGAAGAACCAGGTCAGAATGCTCCATTTCTCAGGCTATTTCCCCATCTGTCACCATTCCACTGGGTCCCTTTGTGGTTTTGGAGATGAGCCTTTTACCACACAGCCTAATTTATCTCCTGGCTTTCGGAGTAAAGCTAGAGAGGCCTGCACCATTGTACACCTTGTACCTCAGATACTAAGGAGTTAAGGTGATGTCATTTGGAACAGGCTATCCAAGGAACTGATGGGGTTGCCATCCCTGAAATTTTTCAGAAAACATGTGGATGTAGCACTTGAGGACATAATTTAGTGGTGAACATGGTGGTGGTGCTGGGTTGACAGTGGGACTTGATGACCTTAGTGGTTTTCCAACATTAGTTTTCCAACATTAACAATTTCATTCCATACAAAAAAGAGTTATTTTTTTATATAGATCTATTTTAAAGCTGGTAAATCATCAGTAACTTACTAGGATGTACATACCATTCCCTATCTCCTTAAAAAATGGAGAGGAGGAATTAATTTCCACAGCTATAAGGACTTGACCAATTAATGACAACTTCCCCATTGATTATACAGACTAAAAATGAAAAAAAAAAAACAAAAACAAGCACAAAAAAACCCCCCAAAAATCCCCCCCCCAAAAAAAACCCAACCAACCAATCAACCAACAACAAAAAAAAACCAACCAAAAAACCCCCAAAAAAGCAAAACCACACAAAAAAAAGGAAGTCAAATCATAGCGAAGGCAGGAGTTCTTACTTACACTGCCAAAGTGCACAAGCAGAAGCCAAACTCCTTTGGGGTAAGGACTCTGCAAGTGTCAAATCAAGAGTTTCTGCTCTGACAGAGGCAACACATGAAAGAAAATGAAAATGCTTTCCTACACAGAGGAGAAGGAGTACAACAAGACAGCACTTGATAGCATGACAGGCAGCACTCTTTTGAAGTTTCTACTGACAACATGAAAGAGATATATGTAACATTTGAGCCCACTCATAGGGAGTCCCTAGCATGGATAAGAGGCAACATGAGCTCAAAGAAGTTCCCTTTAAGTCTACAAGCAAAAGAACACAGAAGGCCAGAGCCAAGTACGGACACATGTGGAAGACAGCAAGAGACAACAGGTTAAAAGTGGAAAGCTGTAAGGTTACTCCTCCCCTCAAAGTAAAAGCAAAGGTGAGGGTGTATATACAAGCCAGCACAGCTATTTTAGAGGAAATCAAGGCACCCATTTCTCACAAGAACTGTTTAAGATAAAACACATTCTTCATCTGTATCCCAGAGATCAGTGAATTTGTCAAAGACTGGATTAAATAAGTGAACTTAAAACAAACCCCAAAATGACATAAAACCCGCTGCAAAAGCAGAAAATCTCACCCTCACCAAGTTCCCTTGGCAAGATCAACAGGCTCCTGGAAGCTACATTACATGCATTTCTGAAAGTGCCCTGGTTTCCCAAAGGCTGCCTTGCTGTGTGCTGTTAAAAATAAAACCCCTTTTGGTTATATTTGTTTTAACTTACTGACTTGAAAAATCTACAGCCAACTCATGTAAGATTGTGTCCTTTCCTCCGCTGCTGTTAAAGTTCTCTGGGCTCCTCTTTTTTTCTGAATTCTCACTGTGTTTGTCTAAGCTCACCCACCCCATGCCCAGTCTTTCTTTCACCTAGTCTCTTCCTCCTCCCACTTTCACTTGGAGAATTTAATTTTTTTTTTCTCAAGTCTCTATTATTCCCATTGTCTCTTTCTGTCTGTCAGTCGATCAGTGCCTTGCGAACAGCTTACAAAACACATTTATGTGCAGCCGTTCTGGCTGAGAGCTCAAGAAAAGTTCACATCCTTGCAAAAAACCCCATGAATTCCACTACCTACTCAAAAAACCTAACAGACAAGTAACACATTTTAACATGCTTTTTTAGCAGATAACTGCAAAACAAAGAACACACTACATACTCACAGACTAACAAAACAGTTGAGTGAATTCATAGATTAATTGACCACTAATTAGTATGATAAAATACAAATCTAAAAACCATAGAGTTAAAAAAAGAAAGGAATTGTTCCCAAAATCCTATTGTAGGCACTACTAATTAAATTAAAGGAAAAAATGCACAACTTCCTTGATTTCTCAAATTTTATTCCAGAAATGGTCTCCCAGTAGACAACCCAAACCCACTCAGCTGCTGTGCCTTCCACATGCACTCCTGTGTGTGGCACAGCAGAAAGTGCAGCCCAGGGCTGGAAGAGAGGCAGGACTGCCCTGCTCAGGCTCACGCAGGACAGCACCTTCAGCTGCTCGCCGGGCCTGGCCCTGCAGGAACAGATGCTACAGAAATTTTGTCTGTGAAACGCTGAAAAATGATGACTTAGGTTTTGTCTTATATGTATGAGTTCCACAAACAAATAGTTCACACTTATATGTTTCATACTGCTAACAGTTAAGTAAGTCTTATTTTAATAAGTAAGAAATTTAAATTCCAAAGATTTCTTTCAGATTGTTCATTACATTACCTTGAGTAATGTTTGTTACTACCTTGAGGTGCCTTCACTAAACAACAAGGTAAAACTACATGGTCACTTGGGTAAAATGTTTACCTGACACAACTAATGTATGCATGCTCTTACATGTGGGAACTTTAAAATTAAAATAAAACAAAACCCAAAAACAAAAAACCAGAAACTTCACTGCAACATCACTATTCCATAGCAATTAGTAGCATCTTAGCTCTTCTTCTCAATTGTTCTCTGAGTTTAAGAACTAAAACTTCCTGGACCATTTGTAGCAGCATGTAACTTTATAAATTGAGTATCCTAGCCAAAATAAAGTACTATTCCTACAACAAGGTGTCAATGACTTCAACTGAGCTCACGTAATTCAGAGAATCCTGTCTTATAAGAAAGCAAGCACTTTCCATGACACAGCAGTATCTTCTGATCCCTACAAGTATAATTTAAAATGAAGTGTGGTATCACAGACTCCTGGAGTTAGGTTGAGTGTAGGATTATAATGTGCGTATTGGATACCTTGGGAATCTTGGGGAAAAAATAAAATTTCAGTTATATTCTAAGCTTCGTGAAACTGAAAGAAAAAGCATTCTAAACCAATTAGCTGGAAGCAATTTTCTACTATAAAAAGGATATTCTAAAGATGCACTCATAGCTACCATATGATACTCTTCTGGCATTCATTTCTGAAATTCATATCTAAAAGCCAAATACCTCGTGCTCCTCATAGTTTCACAGCTGAGTGATAAAACAGCTAATCTAAAACCCCAAAAGCAAAGATTCTCCCCCTAGTTTTCACAAGGCAAAACTCAGTGCTGGTTTGACTGTTGCAATGAATCCAAATACCTCTCTGCTTGGTAAGTGAACAGCTGATATAAAATTGACACTCCAAATTAAAACAGACTCTTATTAAAACACTTTGAATTTCAGAAATATTGTAGTGGAAGGCACAGTACATGGCATGCTGCATTTTTGACCAAGGAAACTTACACAAACCCTTTATTCAAAAGCCAGGCTGTCAAAAACATACAACTATTTGAAATCAACTTCTCCCCTTAATGTCTTATAGAACACAGATGTCTTGGCAAGGTTGGCACAAACAAAAACCTCCAAGCTATTCAACCAGCTGCTTTGATTTTGTTATGCCTGAACAGTCACATGCTCAGTTGAGACCTCTATTCTGTTTATGCCTTGAGTCAGTATAAAGCTTTTTGCTCTTTATTAGCACAAGCAGCAGTTTTTAAATGATTTCTTGTGACACAAGGAAAGAAAATAACCTCTGCAGAAATGACTCACTGATATTAATAAAAATAAAACCAAGTCTTGAAAAATCAGTAAGTTATTACCAATGTATGAATGTCCATAGAGCATACAATATGTTGGGTTGTTTTGTTTACCAAATCTTGAGATATATAATCAATATACAGCATCCTAACAAATAAAATGAAATCAAACCATTAATAGATACCCTTGTGCATGCTCCTAGCCTGGAACAAACACAGAGTAGCTCAGACCATGTTTTTACAAGGTTACATTAAGAGCACTGTGCAATCATTGCAGTTACCCAATTTACAGGCCTTCACTGCATCTGCACCAGAGATTACCAAGGAGTATTATGACCAGAAAATGCACTTTCCAAATCATCCAGAAGTTTCCAAGCAACTCACTTGTCAGAAGAAGCATTATTTTTGAAAAGCGTCAAGAGAGACACTAAAACATATATGTACCTTAAAGCATCTTTCAGGGCCTCCAAAGATGAAAGATAATTATCAGGTTGCAGCCTAATCGATCTAAACTGCTCATAGAAGAGAATGAAAAACAAGCTGTCTATGATTTTGCTTTGCCTGTAAATACTATCCTCTGAGCCATCTCAAGTGTTCTTAAGAAGAATAACACATCTGTGTGGTCTTAACACCAGCTAAGTCATCAGTGGTGCAGTTACTGTACTACTGAACTAAACCAGAAATTTTTCACTTAGCACTGGCACCAGTAAACGTAAGGGAGTAGAGTAATTTTTAACAGGTCTTGCTACAACTCATTTATCATAAATCACAGCAAATAGGGAATATTTGCAATAAAATGTTTATTAATATGCAATTTAACTATTTCTTCTAAATTGTGTATCATATTATACATTAATAATTCCTTTAGAGTATGAGTACTTTCGAATGAGCTATTCTTTTCCAAGATGATGGTTTTATTACAGTTGTGTTAAGAACAATTGAATACACCTCATTCTGACAGAAGAAAAACAATTACTCATGAAAGTAATGGGGTTTTTGCTTTGTTTTTCTCAAATATTTATTCTATGCCCTGTTTACACTTGATAAGCAGGTATGGGTTACTGTCTACTGTTATTATAAACTTAGGAAAAAAGCTGGAGGTCAGTTACCACAAAAAATGTAGACCTCCATGTGGCTACACATAATTCAATGCCTGTAATGATACATACTTATCCTGTTCAGTACACTGTATAAAATATGATTGCTGGTGTATAAAGTGACAGTCTGTACCATCAAAAAAAAAAAAAAGGTAACTTAGATAGACTCTGCAGTGTAACATAATTAGCAAGTCACAAAAAGGGACATAAAACTTTACCACACTCTCAGGCAAACACATTTGTTAATCAGCCTGTTGAATACAACCTGCTAGTTCACAAGACACCTTGACCCATATTTGCAGCTGCAAGAGAGAAAGAAAAAACTGGAGAAAGATTTTAAGTCTAGACCTCTCCCTCTTTTCCACCCATGGCTTCAAGGATAAGATTAGTCATACACACAAACACTGCACCAAAGCTGGTTGTGCTTTTTACCAGGTGTAGCAGGAGGTATGATGAAAGAAAGAATCCAGGACAGGCAGTTCTCCAGCTGACTCAGTGACTTATATAGAGTGAGAGTGAGAGTGAGAGAGAGAGAGAGATTGAGAGAGAGAGAGAGAAGCTCTAAGTAAAGTCAGTTGCAACTTGACTAAATATCATTCTCCCATTTTTTTTCCTACATCATTTAGAAACATTTACACTGTGTGTTGCCATTCACAAAGTCATGATGAATGTTTTAAATTTGCAGTCTATTTTACCGTGGTTGGAGTTGATTGTGATTTTAAGGTAAAGAAATAGTAATGAATTTTTAGTTCCACCATGTAGCAACTTACCAAAGACAGGTGTGCTACCAAACACCCCAGCTCCCTATTACATCCTTTTGATTATTCAAGAGGTTATCAAAAGTACAAGTTCTCACTTCAGCTGGATGATCCAAGCAGTAAAGTGGTATGATAGGTTAAGAAACTTAGAATCTGTGCCCACACAAACTGAGGATTTTCTGCAGCTGTCTGAATTCCCAGAGGGTTTTTGACCCAACATAAGCACCTGTTCACATTGTGTGCATCAGAAACTCCTGTACATGCTCATCAATCTTTATGTCAGCACTCACTCACTATATCCATTTTGCAAAATCTACAAGGGATGCAGAGTAACTCCTAAAAGCACTGCATACACTTCCAGGCCAACTCTACTGAAGCCTGTAGAAGGCTCCCCCAAATTGTCAAACTTGCTACAATGTCAAACCTTCAGAAGGCTCTACTGAAGGTTCCCCCAAATTGTCAAACTTGCTACACATGCAATAACTCTGAAAAATTGATTTAGATGTCCTTTAAGTACACTTAACAGCCAAACTAGTTCTTGGCAAATACTTTTAGGCGAATTCACATTAGAGACTTACATAAAGCATTGCACTATCAGCACCGTGTGCTGATGTCAGGCATGTTTTGATCAATCTTTCACCATTCTATCCTCTAACCCACAGCCACACTTAACAGTTTTTTCTACTACAACTTGGATAAGGACATTCTCAAATTCAACATTAAAATAACTTCTCTGCTGGGTGGATGTGCTATTTAGTGCATTTGGTTTATATGGCAAGGTTTTGGTAGCTGGGGGCAGGGCAATAAAGAGGGGCTGCAGGGTGGCTCCTGTGAGAAGACTGGTGCCTCCGTGTTGGAGAGAGCCAACTCTGATTCCACAAAGGATCCAATACATTTGGCAACATTTTTTTAGTTTCAGTGACTGGAATTTGGTTTTGATCTTGGGAGTAATTTTTTGAAATGAATTTAAAATTCCATTTATTATTTAATTCATCATTCATTCAACATTATCATGAAAGTTACAACTTTCATCAATTAAATAAAGCTTTTCAGGCATATTTCTCACAACTCCTTTTACCATAACAATCAGTAAATGTCATTCACTAAGAAACAGAAAAATATGCACATCTGAAAGGCTGGTGAGAATACCCAGAGGGTTGCATGTTGTCCCCTCAGACTTCTCTTAGGCAACCTACAACATCTCAGTGGCATCACTGGCTGAAAGCAACAACAGAGCTCAGCTGCCGCAGTGGTGCCCTGTGACCTGTTCAGGCCAGCCTGGGTCATAACATGATTACAGAGATAGGAATCCAGCTTATTCATCAGCCCTCGAAGAGCAATCCTCCTATCAATCATGCAGAGTAACCTTGGTACAGGCTCCTGGCCTTAAGCTGAAACCTGGTAGCTTCCTATACAAACCAGGTAGATGTTTCATTACTGTTGTCACAATACTCTGACCTTCCGTGCAAGTTCCTTTCTCTATTTCAGTTTCTCTTAATCTGATTAGTAAACACCCGTGACACCTGGCTGTAGTACCAGCTCACCCACACGATTTCAGACGGAAGTTTACAATGTAAGGAGTGGAGAGATCTAAATGTATTAAGACTGGGGAGGAAAAGCAAAAGGCAAGAACCAGACAAATCTATGCAAGCTAAAAGTCAAGTAACAGTTTCCATTTGCTTTAAGTAATGACTCACAGTGAATAACTACTCTTTTTCTTTCTAAACAGTATTTTAGTTTAAATAAGACACCAAATGTAAAGTTCTGCTAATTTTATGAAGTCATCTCTTAAAACTGTGAAGTGTTTCCATTAAACTTAAAAACCAAACATTTATTTAAAATTATCTGAAAAATAAACACTGAAATACTCAGAACATAAACAGGAAATAAAATTAATGTGCCATTTACTGTCTATCATAAGAAAAATATAAAAAGCAAGAACAGAGCATGACACCAAGACTGTAATATTTTAGTACTGACTTTAATGACCGTATGGGGATAACCTCTCCATTCATATGCAACTTTAATACTAAAATGCTGTGAAAAAAAATTACAGTCCTTTGTAAAACAAAACAAAACAAAAAAACACTAATACAAAGAAAAACCCCAAAACTACATCTTGTCCATTTTCTCTTCTGTTAAATTTAATCCCACAGAAGTCAGATAACCAAATTTTCTAAAGCCTTGGAGGTTGTCTGGGAAAGAAAAGCTAAATAAGAAACATTAACAGTTATAGGAGGAAGTATGAAACAGTACGACTGCAGTTTGCAAGTGAAACTAAAAAAAGCAAAGTAAACATCACCTGGCACAGAACTACTCCCTAATGAACATCAAAGATCCCAAAAAACCCCACACTCTGCATACCTTCAGGCCTCAAACAAATTCCCAGTTAAATCTAATGATACATTTTGCCATCTGGTAAAAAAAAAAAAAACTAGATGCGGAGAGCCACATGCTGAAGATAACATGAAAGACCATTCCTCCACCTTGCCTGAAGAACTTCATCTCCCTTTTCATCCCTTTTTCTTCTCACAGAACGTTATCATTTTGCCTTCCCAGTGCAATCCCAGTTGTGAGGCAGATGCCTTTTTGGTATTTTTTTCACACTTAAAAACTGGCAGCCAAAACATCTAGCTCGGTAAACAAATATTCTACTAAAAAGGAACCACAAATGGCCAATCAACAGTAATAAAAGCAAGGCGAGGCAGGCAATTCATTCTTCAGCAGCAAGAGCCAAGAAGTAGCCATTGCTGTGGCACAGTGCAGTGCTGCTCGCTCCCTGTTCCAGGCACACAAGCCTGTTGAGAAAAGCAAGCTGGGGAGGAAGGGTGGTAGCAAACACCACTCCTGCTGCACATGCAACTACCCCTGGTTAAAGGGGAGTTGTGTAACAGCAGGCTCACCTGCCCTTTGATATAAGGACATGTCTTGAAACAAAAAACTAAGAAACTGCTTGGTTAACAAGTTAAGCTTGGAGGACTTATACCCTCTACTGCTCCCATGCTACAAAGGTGATCAAAAGAAAGCCATGAGAAAACCAAGCCGAAAGGCAACATAAAAAAACCAAAGTTATTTGCTTTGGCCACCAGTGTAACTCAAAGTGGCTGCCTACACATTTTTAAATCCCGAAACGATCATATCCACTTGAAGACTGGTAATCCCACCTTTCTCCCTGACCAACCCCACTCAGGAGCAGGGCAGAGAAGGGACATTGTTCCTGTGGAGAGGCAGAACTTCCCCCCAGCAGTGCCACCTGCACAACCGTGTCACGACTTCTCTTGCAGCGCATGCAAGAAAGTTTCCATTTCCTGTGCAGGCACTTGTGTGGTTCCTGCAGCTCCAGCAGCGCCGAGCACGGGCTCTGCCCCACAGCAGTGCACTGACACAGCAGTGCACTGACACAGCAGTGCACTGACACAGCAATGCACTGACGTAAGGACAGGAGAAAAAGGGGCCAAAAATCTTCTCTGTAAAGACACATGGATAATATTGTAAAGAATAAATATTTTTAATTTAACTCATTCAACTAAACAAGAGAAAAAACTGTAACACTGTGAACCTTACCCCTGATTCTACTAAATTAATTAGCCCAGTTTTGAGCACTCGCTCATGTTTTTGAAATAAGCCTCTGCCCAATTCTCAGATGACAACTTCAGACCAGGATATTTTAATATTTGTTGAGCCACAGAAATGCTGTCTAATATTCCACACAGACAGAACAAGTCTCCCGACATTTGGAACATCACCTCAGTGGACAGGGACAATGCACGGAAATTATGTCCACCAATCCCACTTGCTAGTGGGTGTCAGTACCTTTTCAAATTAAACAAAAAAGGAAACTTAGACGCTGATGTCTTCAGTGTACTCCTAAGCTAAAATTCTTCCATAAGCATTCCAGTCTTGCACGTTCTTAGCAAAATCAGCTGGCTAAAAGGCCTTTTTTTCCTGAAAATGTATAAACCTTTACATTATTAATCTAAGCTTATTTGAAAACACAAAAACTTTTTGAAAGTACATTAAAATTATGTTTAATGTGAGATGGTCTCCTGGTGAAACACTATAAATACTTACTTGCACTAAATTAGTACTCACATATAATTTTCAGTATTACAGTCTTTCAACAAGGTATGTTGGAGATCTCCCATTCTCCCTGATACTTAACTACAGATCTTTGATTACACTGTTTTAAGTAATTGTACCTAAGAAAATGAATGGCTGTCATTTAAAAACCAGATCTTTTCAGAAAGATCACAATGACAAAAGAGCCTGTAAAGGAGATTACTAAAAGAAGACATCCTCCAAAAAGATGAAGTCTTGGGCAAATCAGGAAATCATAGAAGCACTCAGCATATTAAATGTAAAAATCATAGACCAGGAGATTTGCAGTAACAATTTTTCTAAATGCCTACAAACCTACAATGCCTACATTGTATATTTTTCAAACACAACAAAAGCAAAAAGCTTGTCTTAATTCTGCTGTGAACTTCCTCTCTCACTCCTGCATCTCAAAGCTACAAAGAAACTGACAAACCATGGGGAGAGGGAGAACAAAAAAACCCCAAATCATGAGGTTTTTTTAACAGATACCTCAGAATCCAAGTCATTTAATATACTACACCCACTTTTTGGTGGACAAATAGGCTTGTTAGCAACCTATTTGACACAGTCTATGTGAATTTCCAAAAAGATCTTCCATTTTGCCATTCAAGAGATGGCACCAGAAATCAGTTCTGCTATCTGTGCATCTCAATACATCCTACACTGTCTAGAAAGGATGTGGTTGGTAAAGTGACAAAGGTCACTGACGATATAAGAGGTTCGAGTAAGAAAAATGAAAACTAGATGTGGAGAGGTCGCGTAACTTCACAAATTCTAACTTCCCATTAGGAGAGCAGACAAAAAAAAAATATATATCAAGGCATAAAGCAATGCTCATAAAAACCCACTTTTGTAAATGTACATATATAATGTGAGTCTCTGAATGACCCATGACCATGGTAGACAAAATACATGGTGCAGTTTTAAGAGTTTTCTTGAACTATCCCTTGAATATTCAGGAGCTACCAGGATATCAAACCTCTGAGGACAGAGTAAAAGCAGCACAAAAGGCATCATTATACCAAGCTGGAAGCTCATGGTACATCTGCATTTTTTTCTTGTATCTCAAAAAGCTAAAAGAGGGATATAAGAAGGCAACTAGGTTGACCTTAACTACAGAAATGCTTCCTAACAGGGTGGCATTAAATATGTGTATGCTAATGTCCTTCAAGCTCAAAAAGAAGTGACTGATTTAAAGCAAGAGAAGTATAGAATCTGTAAGGAACAGAGGAAACAAACAGAGAATGATTAATTATTTTCTCATACTACTAGAATGCCAAATTAAATCATAAGGATGCAAGTTTAAGTAAAAAGTCAGCTTTTATCTTAAACACCACATAGGTAAGATGTGAAATTTATGTTTTCACAGATCCTAACAAATTCTAATTAATGAGAGGGATATTCAAGACATCTCTGTGTTTAATAGTTTATCATCTTCAGTTCAGAAAATTTCTGAGCAGCAAATTGTTGAAATAGTATCATGGTAAGTTTTCCTGTTAATGTTCTCCCCAAGATAGATGCTATTGATCAGTTATTGTTAAAGAGCAGGATACAGGGGCTTAGGGGAACTTGTGATTGGAGTCAGTGTGGCAGTAGTTTCGAGTGAAAAATTTGACAACCTAGAAAATTTTTGAGAGTATCTTGAGCAAGTAAACTTTTTACTGTTTCAACCATAGCACACAATTCAACAACGCTTCTCAGCCCACAATGTGTATTTCAATTACTAACCATTCACTTTTCTCATGGGCATGTTCACATAAGCCAGGGAGTCTGAGAAACTTTAGGTTAACGTAGGTACAAAAATGAGTAACAGGATAGCATTAGTACCAGGACAACTAGGATAGAACCAGTACAATTTAGAGGCACATACGCTGTCTTTCAGAATAAACTACCACAAAAACAAAACTACCAAGTTGTGAATGGTAACTTTACTTCTGCAAAATAAAAGCAGATTTTATAGAAAAGGTTGTTATCTAAGTCTTCTGGAGATCTTGCTACAAGCTCTGATGCATTTAAGAGCCATCCACACAGACTTGATACCAGTCAATTTAAGGCCTTTCAAGAAGAGACAAGATACAAGGTAAAACAAAGGGATGGAAAGCCGGGTGGGAAGTACCATCCAAATGCTCTGCTCAAAGTCTGAGCAGAAATTCACATAACTTCTTTATAAAGTATGCTCAAGTTTAATACTGCTGAAGTTTTCGACATCACTTCCTCTTTCTGCAGCCAAAATTAAAGTTTTCTGACTCTAGCATTCTGGAGCAGTAACACGATGCTTCAACTCATTAAGTATACCTAAACTATACCTGGTCCCCAGCAGATCCTGGAACATGTTCATAAACTTTCATTATCTATCTTTGGCTTTATACTTCATCACATGCTTATGGAATTTTTTGGAAAGCAACATCCAAGGCAGCACAACACATTACACCCATATATCATATGCACTTCAGGAGCACATCTGTTACTCTTCTGTATGCATTTTCATCTTTCTAGACAATTCAACCAACATATTGTTCTACACCATTTTGTTAATTCTATGATTAAGAAACAGAAAGAAAAAATGCTTTAAAAACTGCACACAAAGTATGTAGTAGGGCTTCTTCAAACTCAGTTAAAAGCTTCTTAAGAATGCTCAAATTTGGTCTAAAGATTAATCCACAAAATCAAAGCTCAACACAAACAAACCCATTGATTACTGGAAGCCTGTTAGAGACTAAAATGCAGTCAAATAAACCAAAGCTCATGACCCTGAACTAGTTGAAGATCTTCCTGCTCACTAGTGGGAGGTGGGAACTAGATGCCTTTGAAGGTCCCTTCCAACTCAAACCATTCTATGAGTCTATACCACCCTAAACTTACCAACTGTCTTAAAGTGTCAGGACAGAAGGGACATGCCTGGGTCAACTCTTATTTTTTGTGCATCAGCTTGATTCAAATTAAATGCCCATATTGCTGAGGAAAGAGCACTGATTCTCTACCTGCTGCATGTGCCTTGCTTAGTGAGCCAGAAACCACAGCACAGACACAGAAAAGCAGCAGCTCCATTCAGTTTTATACTCAGGTGTGTGTGTATCTTTTATTTTGATGTGTGTGAATACACCCAGACACAGAGGGTAAAAAGTAAGGTTAGTACAGAACACAGAAGCCCAGTCGCAGGCTCCAGTCACATCTTAATTGACACATCCCAAATGACATGTAAGACACATCCCAAAATGACCATCTGTCTCTACAGACTTTCGTTTTAATTTATCCCAGACCATCTTCCCAAAAGGCTGAGTGTTGCACAATGAACTGCTTTTTAAAGCATCTTCAGTCTACTTTCATTATAAACTTCTAGGCTTGCATATTTTTCATTCTACATTAAAACTACATGCTATTCAAACCCTGCATTGAAAACAGAAATATTACATTTTCTTTTGCCATTTTATGAGACTTTACTATAATCTCAGAATTTCGTAATATGAATTAATTTACCTGGGGCTCTGTCAAAAACAGTAAGATAACCTATTAAAGATCTTCCATTAAGGTTAAGTGTCCATTATACCAGTGTTTTATAAAGTTTTCTAGAAAGTCAATTAATACATTCAACTGCCTTCAGGTAGAGACTTCAGTATTCTCTTCATCCAGTTAGGCTACTCAACTTCAAGGCAAGTTCTCAGAAATGAAGAAATCCCAATCACTGGTCATGTAGAAAACATGCTACATGATTTTTTGAGTACCTCAGAAAAATTCATTAACTGGACAGAGACAAATCCACTCCTCTAGCATTCAACTGACCAAGAAATACTAATTTCTTTTTCCTGCAATTGCTTTTCACAGACAGAAAGCAACTCTAAAAAGACTTTCAACATGAATAAGCAATAGTTAAAAATTCACACTATGAAACCCTGATGCTTTATACATTTCACTCATCTAGAGCTGTTTTGAGAGTGATCTAATCCTTATTTTAAAATTCTCAGTCGTGGTCAAGCTTTAACTTCATTTGTAAATTCTTCCAGCAGAAACATCATAAACTCCCCAAATGGTGGAATTATTCAGCAGGCTGGTAGTCCAGTCCATAATGACTGGGAAGTCCTTCAAGCACTGCACTTCACTCGCTGACGTTCAGGAATCACAAACACGTAGGGTGTTTCTTGCACCTAATAACATTCACTGCAGGTGCATCTACTTACTTTTAAAGCCTGAGGCCAGGCTCCAGCTCTACTTAACACTGCTTTATGATGAACAAAGTTCAGGTTTTCTTCCTCTACCACAAGATTATAGGTTTGTTTCAAATTAAAGAGTCATATAGCAACTTGATGAGAGATACTCCAAAACGTCCTGTTGAGTAAGTCTAAATCACAGCCTTCTGATTTAACTTTTGGCACATGGACAAAGGTCCAGGTGCATGTTTACAACAGGCAAAATCACTCTATCAGAGAAGAGGCATCCATCCAGATATCTTTGTACACATTGTACATGTGCTTTCAGCATACAACTACAAGCAAAATGTCATCACTCCACCCAGTAGTTTCCCATTACAGTTTGAGTCATGAACCAACCAATGATTTCATAATAATCCCCAAGTCTGTCATTGTTTCCCAGGTTTATAATACGAACTATGCTCCGCACCAGCTACATTGTTTTAGCTCCTCATTTCCCTTTGCTTTTCTCACAGAGAACACACACAGAGTTTTCAAAGAAACAGTTGTATTGCTGTAAGAACAATCACACTATACCATGCTCACTGCAAGACAAATGAGACAGTTTTAATAAGCACTTGTCAATTTTATTGATGAGTTATCTAATGGTATGCACTCACCTGGACCCAATGAAGTAGCACCATTACTTGTAGGAACAAGTTATATGTCATGAAGCAATAGAGATTACGACAAAAAAATAAGGCAGGACAGCTCTTTATTATTACCATCAAAAGGCAGCAATAGAGAACAAAAAGTAAATAAAACCAAATTGAAAAGGAATACACAGAAAGGGAGAAAATTGCTTTGTATGCAATCAGGTTTGGCCTTCGACACAAACATTAAAGCTATGGAAAAATACCCAAGATTTTGTAAGATTCAAAGAGACATGAATTGCTTTCATATTTACAATATGCACAGTATTCACTGATTCATTTTAAAGGAAGCTGCTTTGCTGCAACTTGTTGCCTAATTAAATAGGATGAGAAAAACAGGAAGCTGTACTAAACTACACAGGAGTTCAGCAAATAGACCAGGCTTTGCTGAAGCAAAGCAACACCATTACAGCTGTTTTGACCACAGACAAAAACATTTTTGAAGAACCTGTCCTAGACATGGTGGAAAAAAGCAAGCAAGGAAGCATATGGAGCACTTCAAATGAAATGGGGAGACAGGGAAGGGCAGGAAGTGAATCTGAGGGTTTAAGTCAGCAGCAAAGAGCTTCATTAAACCTGCAAAGTGTCAGGAAAGAAAAAATTGCATTTCTTCTCATGTTTTCTCTGCCAGTTTAAACAAGGTCTCCCTCCAAGCACTTCCTGTGAAAGCTTGGCAACAGAACTGCCACCAGAGGACTATAAACATTTTTAAAAGGGAAGGTTTATAGAGAACTAGCATCTCTTTCCTTATAACTGCACTAGTGAGCAGACAATATTTGGGCCCTTGGGCTTCTGCAGATAACCCCACCCCATAAGATTTTACTTCTCTGTATGCTTAAATCACATCACTTTAGAAACACCATCATTTTTTCCAAATCTGTGTGCAAACAGTCCCAGTATCATACCACTGAAAAATAATTTAAATAGGTCTTCACATCAAAGAGTCTCTTCAGGCTTCTTTCATCCCTCACTGAAAGAGGCTAGAGGTGGGGGAAGAAAAACCACAACCAACCAAAGAGACAACAACAACAACAAAAAAAAGCAAACCAAAAAACACCACCACCACAAAACATTCCCTAAAAAATGATACCATTGCAAG
Organism: Machaerirhynchus nigripectus; assembly: GCA_013397975.1. NCBI lineage: Eukaryota > Metazoa > Chordata > Aves > Passeriformes > Dicruridae > Machaerirhynchus > Machaerirhynchus nigripectus. The sequence goes on along the minus strand of VZRQ01009102.1, from coordinate 2,108,409 downwards.
TGCTGCAGCCATGACAATACACTAGAAAACTACAATATATATATATCCATCTGCCTTACAAAATACTCAAGATTGTATTGTTTTGCCCAAATAGCTTTTCCCAAATCAAATCATAAAAGCTTAATTTTGGCAAGGCCTCCTATGAAGAAAAATTTGCAAAAGAAATCAAAGCATCATTTATAAAGTTTGGAAAATAAACAGCTTTGTCAAAACATTTAAGGCAACTTCATTCAATTTTCTCTTTCAAGTTTGTTATAACTTATTGCTTGCTATAACTCATTGTCTGTTTTAATAAGTTTCAACATCATGACTAATATGGATAATATAAATACTTTTCTAGGATAAGAGATTGGATTAGACAACAGACATAGTCAGGATATCCCACTTGCATTGTCTTAGCATCACCACTCTTCATTTAACAATTTTCCCCACAATTTTGATGCTTAGTAACAGAAGAAAAATACAAAGCCAAAACACAACCAACAACATCAGTGTATCTTAGATTTAAGCTACCTTCTTAAAAATTCTCAGTTAAAAGTCATCCATTCCCACTGATTTCACAAACACCAACACCATGGTATATTACATTATTAAGAGCTCAGCGATGGACCATCATGGTCCTGCTCACTTACAACGTGGCACAGGCTGGCACAATTTGCACATTATGTTATACTCATCTTGGCATCATTCAACTTTATTAAAATTCAGCAGTTTCATAAACTGACAATTAACAATCAGTTTCTGAAGGTTGTAAACAGGCACTCGGTCATCACTGACCAAAAGAGTCCTAAATTTAACATCACCGCTACATTTTTCTAACAGTTGTCTTCATTTCCTTACTACACACCGCACAGAACAGCTCAACTACTTTCACTGTGTGGTACTTTCAAGACTATGACACTGACACATAGAAGTATTACTTAAAATGGTTTGGTTTGGTTTTTCAGAAGCATCGCATTCATGTACCTTGATGGTCACATGTTTTTATGTCACCGGCCTTGACTTCTGTAAGGTCTTGGACGTGGTCAAACAAAACATCCATGTCACTCATTAGAGAGACATGGGTTTGATGGATGAACTATTTGATGGACAAGAAATTGGCTTGATGACCACAATCAAAGAGTTTAAATCAATGGCTCAACATCCAGAGATCAGTAACGAGTTGTGTCCCTCGGGGGCCCATATTTGTACCAGTACCATTCATTATCTTTGTTAATGACAGAGACACTGGAATTCAGTGAACTGTCACACGTTTGCCAATGACACCAAGCTGAACAGTGCTGCTGATACGCTGGAGGGTTGCGATACTATCAGGAGGGACCTGGACAGGCTGGAGGAGTGGAACCATGTGAACCACATGCAGTTTAACAGGGTCAAGTCCAAGGTCCTGCACCTGGGTCCAGGCAATCCCCTATATCAAAAGACTGGGGGATGAATGGATTGAGAGCAGCAGTGTCGAGAAGGCCTTGAGGCTTCTGGTGGTCAAAAATAAGAAATCAGATCTGAGACAGTGAGCCAGCAATGTGCAATTGCAGACCAAAAAGCCAACCATACCCTTGGCTGCAATAAGAAAAGCGTGGCCAGCAGGTTGAGGGAGATGATTCTCCCCCTCTACTTTGCTCTGGTGAGACCCCGCCTGGAGTGTTGTGTCCAGCTCTGGGGTCCCCAACATAAGAGGGACATGGACCTGCTGAACTGAGTCCAGAGGAGGGTCACAAAGACGATCGGAGGGCTGGAGCACCTCTCCTGTGAAGGCAAACTGAGGGCACTGGGGTTGTTCAGTCTGGAGAAGAGAAGGCACGAGGGAAACCTTATGGCACCTTCCAGTACTTAAAGCAGGCTACAGCAGAGATGGAGAGAGACTCTTAACAAGAGCACGTAGTTATAAGACAAGGGGGAATGGCTTCAAACTGAAATATAGTAAGTTTAGACTAGCCATTAGGAAAAAATTCCCCATATTCTATGATTTTAGGCAATGAAGTGTTAAAAACCTAACCAAAATAGGATAGCTAGTGTGGTTTCATAACAAGCCACAACTCTCCCAAGAAACAAAACCTGCTATATTTTATTCTTTCTTGCCTCCCCCATTCTTAGTAAGTTTTTCTGAAGTGCTATGGAAAAGACTAAGTTTTGTATTAAGGACACTTCTTCAGGTGTATTTCCCTCCTCAGTCCAAAATTCTTGCTTTGAGAATCAAAAATAAAATCAAAAGATAATTTACTTGAAAAGTAAAATATATTACAAGAAGAAAGTAAATTAGTGTAATAAATTCAAGGTGGGGGCTCTAGAATTCAAAATTCAAATCATATTCCTATGAAGAAAAGTTAAAAATTAATCCAATACAGACATAGTTAAGCTGTAATATAGTAATAACTTTACAGAATAAATTAGTTGACTTTCTAGAAGTACAGATTGATAATTTTAAAAGAATTGTATAATTGTCTAATATTCAATACCTATTCAAACTATTTCTAAAAATCATACAAAGCCTCAAATGTGATAAACCTTTTCAACTACACTTTTGCAGAAGTGTGAGTAGTATCCTATTTCCTCTATTAAAGCAGTCTTTCACTGAAGGAAAAGAATTATCAACTTCACTTACACCAGTTTTATTATGTTTAAATGGGCTGTTTTTCCAAGAATAAGCTCACTGTAAACTTTTACCTGAAAACAAAAAAACACATTCATGAAACTAAACAACCACTTTACTCTGCCTCCTCATGTTCTAAAAGATTAAATCATACAGTCCAAACAATTTTAAGAAGCCTACTTCTACAGTCAAGTGGAGTTTTGAATGTCTGAGGACAAGAGGTTTCACATTCTCTCTGGGCACTTGTTCTCCAGACCCAGGGTTCAAAACAAACAAGCCCCCAAAATAATAATAATAAAGAACCACAAGTACGCCCCCTCAAATTCTTCTCAAAACTAATCAGAATTTCTGTTTTCTCACTTTCCTCCCGTTAATACTTGGAAACCCATGTGAACCCCAAACATAGTACTTTAGATGTGGTCTCAGTTGATGACAGAGGAGAAGAATCACTATTTTAAGTGCTGGCTGCACTTTTACTAACACAGCCCAGCACGCGGCTGGCCTTTGTCACTGTGAACCCACACTCAACAACTCATCCACCTGAGTCCAAGGTTCTTCCTTAGAAAACTGTCTTCTAGCCAGCCTGTACTGCTGCACATGGCGACTCCATCCCTGGGGCAGGATTTCACATTGCTCTTCAATGAGTCACACAAGGCTCCTCCTGTGTCAGGCCACTTCTTCAGGTCCCACTGAATGGTGACTGCTGCCAGTGCATTGAACAACCTGGTATTTTCCAAATAAACTTGTTGAGATCACACTCAAGACCACCATCCACACAATCAAAAGATACTAAACAGTTCTAGTTCCAAAACTGACCTGGAAGGCACCGGTGACACTTGTGACCTGCTGCCAGCTGGACTTTGCTTCATTCATCCCCACCCCCTGGGCTCAGCAACACAGTCCATGTCCCACCCACCCTGCAGATCCCTTACCTGGTCCATCTCTCTCCAGCCTGGACAGAAGGCTCACAGAGCACACCATGTCCAAGGTCTTAGAGTCCTACAGACTGTTGTTTTACAGGAAATTACCTCCAGCACCATACTTGATTTTTAGCTCTTAACCAGAGAAAAATCAAGAAATGAAAAGACTCTATTGGCATCATAAGTTTCTATTTCCGAATCAGAAGGAGTTTTATGTTTCTCCTGTTAAGAAATGTAACAAGAAGGATAAAACAAGAAAGGTCAAGATAGAGGTGGCTATTTAAAAGAAAGAAAAAGCACACACTTTCCAGCTTAACCATAGTAACAGCCTAACTTCAGGCCTCTCCTTTCACCACTGACTAAAAGAGACAAGGAGGCCACATGCAGCCACATGCACATTTATGTGTGTAAAGGGGGAAATGGGATCCTTCCAGCATTTTGTTCCTTTTTCACAGGAGAATTAAAGGAAATGTTTTCCATAATCATCACAATCAAGCCCACTGTACTCCAAAATCTCACTTGTCGCAATGCTTATACAAAACCTCAGCATTAGCCCACTGATAGCAATATTTACAGCCCATTATATACAGATATAGGTAAACAATACAGATCAACACTCTCTCTTTGGAAATAGAAAATAACTGTTTATTGCACTTCTCAGCAGGGAGCAGACTTCCAGCTGCACTCCTTCAGGAAAGGAAACTCATGCTATTATCTCAGGGGTTTTCCTTTGTACTCACCAATAAACTTTAGGCCTCTTGGCCAGTATCAAACCTGGCAGAACAGTCTCTAAGAGAAGTAGCAAAACATGCTGCTAACTGGACTCTGAAAAGTTTCTCATGAGATATAAAAACACTATTGGTTGAGAGCCCTTTTTTTAGAACATGCTTATATCGCCTACCTTTGCCCTTGAAACTATACTGATAATTAGCATTGATTGATTGCTTGGGCTTGATTCTGCCTAATGGTTTTATTGCAAGGTACTATTCAATTCAAAATAAGATGTTACGATCTTTCTTACAATTATCCTCTGTAAATTTGCTTCACCTCTGCTGTTTGAAATTATTAACAACCACCTTTATTCATATTGTTACAAATAACAAAGATAGTTACGAAAATTGAGTTTTACTCTTTGTCGTAAGAAAAAGACTGGAAATTAAATCAACCAGTCTCATTCTGTTCTGAATCATTCACGTGCAGTCCTTCAGTGACACCATGCTGAAATACAAACATGGCTTTGTGGGTTGTTTCTCCCTCTTTGTTTTCTTCAAAGTACTTTTTCATTGCTCTTTAACTACAGAAGATGTCTCCACAGGACTCAAATCTAAACATTAAACCCAACTTTAAGTCATGTCACTTTAAGTGTCTCCCCTCCATCAGGGCTGAGTTCCCATGACTACACGGTACACACTCTGTCAGGGTTTATCTGCACAGCATACTGAACAGAGTGCACCAAAGAGCACTTTCAGAGCTTCCTAACTGATGAGTAAACATGAAGAAGCCTGTTGGGAGTTCAAAACAAGTAGCAGTACTTCTCAAAAAAAACGTATGAACTACCAAATGCAGAAAGTACTTTCAAAAATGTGCCTAAAATGAATACAAATTCTCTAAAGGCAAAGCCAATTCATCTGCCATGATGGAAACTTCGAGCTACCAGTGAGTGTTTCTTATTTTTCCTCACATCAGTCACATTAAAGTAAAAGGAGATTGCCTGCTTATTACAGCTGAATGCTTTGACTGCTATCAAACGAAGGGTAAAACTGATTACACACTAAATGAATAAATACTGTAGCATGCAAATATAAAAGCATCCTCAGCTGCATTTTTGCTAGACAGCTATTGTAAATACAAGACACTGCTGTCAACTCCTCCTGTATCGCATTTTCATTATTGTGATCATGAGTCACCCATGTGCTTTCACTGTGGCCTCTGTATTTCAGAATGCTCACGTGCCCATCTTTACATCTCTGTTGCAATTTGCCAATCAATGCAAAAGCAGCAACAACTATCCTGAGTTTTATTTACTACACAAATAAACTTCTCATCTGCTATTTTTAGGATGCTTTGCTGTCAAAAGCATATTTCTTCAAAAACTGAAGATTGCTTGTGGTCTGTTACGTTAAAAAAAAAAACCAGCTCTGAAGTAAAAGCACTCTATGATGCAAGACTGCTTCTAACTGCCATAAGCAACAGGTTATAAAGTTAGGAAAAGCTGGGTTTAAGTTTAATGCTGCCGGAGGTGCCTGGATTCACCTCCTAAAAAGAAAAATATATTTTAATTTAAAAAAATTAAGATATACAAAGAATAGGATGTTACAATCTATTTGTTGCAATTATATAAAAGTGATGGTTCAAGAGAAATCAAGTGATAGATATTTTTCTATTATTTCTTTCTCTTGAGATACCCACACACACAAAATAGATCCTACCCACTATCACAGTCCCGGCTAATGAACAAAGTCTGTGCATAATACCAACAAAAGTTGATTCAGAAAGGAAATGCTCCTATTCTCATGCATGGTTTCACCTGCCTCCCTTGATAGAATACTTTGTCACTGGAAAAGGATCTTGTGGTGGAAAAGTGTATGAAATCACCACAGAGGATCTGATGGTATAGCAGTTTCAGTGCTACCCAAGTTGCAACAAAATTATAAGGAGGATAAATGCTGTCCCCTTACCCTCAGGCCAAAAGTCCTTCCTCACAGTAGAATAAGAAAAATATGCATAAACTGAAGCCCAAAGGGACAGCTACATACAGGACACTGTGAAAATGATTCAAACACAACACATTTTGAAAGAATTTTTTTTAAAAAGGCAAAATAAAAAAAGTAACAACGCCATACTTTCCCCTTTCCCATCTCTAATCTTAAGAGAGGTATCTATGACATGATGAAGAACATGAGAAATCTTCTCCTTTCAAGCTATGTTAGATTACACCAGACTTGCACTGAGAACAACAAAATGTGTAGGAGGCTGAGCAGGAGCCAGACAGTCATTCTATCACTGATGTATATGCACACATCTGTTATAGGACCAGCCTAGACTGACAGACTGCTGTGCTCAGGCAGATCAGCACAGTGAGAAACAAAATGAGCAACAATCATTGCAAGAATAGTGGTTTGTTTTGGTTTTTTTAAATTAAAAACTAAAACTTAGTAAAAAAAAAAAAAAACCAACCCTGGAAGCAAAACACAAACATATTGGCATCCAATCGAATTGTCAGAAAGCATATATTGAGGTTTCAACTTCGCATTCAAGAGCAAAAGAAAAAAAGAAATAACATTAATCATTAAAGATGTTCAAATATTACAGAAGTACAACAGTAAAACAGGCATTAAACAGCAAAATCAGACACAACTGAAGTTATTCTTTATTTTATCATCAACTTCTAGCTGTCCCTTCATATCTACCAGCCTGACTAAAGAGAATTTAAATATCTAAGCTTAACCTCTGTCTCCAGACAGTGCTGCACAACATCTGCTACTTTAGGAGAAAGATTCAGAACTGCCTGGTCATGATAACTGAGCTATCCCTTGAGTGCGAAGATGTCCTTTCAGCTGGAGCTGGGACACAGCGGAATGATAATCAAGACAGTCTTGTGGTGATCCCACATGTGCACTACTTATTTTCAGAACAGATGTCATCATTCTCTAAAAATTCCAACTAGCTCACAAAGTAATATTAACTCAATGATTAAAATCAACTTTTCAAAATCTATTTGAGTAACACAAATCATGGAGCTTGTGTAGATATAAAAGCATGTCTGGTCAGAACAAAGCAGAGGCTGTATTTTAAGAGACTGTATCAGTAATCTGTCTATAGTTACCATTTTGGCTTTTTCTTTAAAAGAGTAATTGACCACCCATTTACATATGTAATAATTCCCTCTTCATATGATCATTATAAACTCATGTAATGGTTTGGGTCAGAAGGGACCTTAAAGATCATCTAGTTCCACCCTGTGCCATGGGCAGGTAGACCTTCCACTAGACCAGGTTGCTCAAGGTCCCATCCATACTGGCCTTGAACATTTCCAGGGCTGGGGCATCCACAGCTTCTCTGGGCAGAATGTTCCAGTGTCTCACCACTCTCACAGTAAAGAATTTCTTTCCTGCATCTAATTCAGTTTAAAGCCATTCCCCCTTGTCCTGACACTTCATGCCCTTGTAAAATGTCCCTCTCCAACCCTCTTGTAACCACCTTTAGGCCCTGGGAGGCTGCTCTAAGGTCTCCCCAGAGCCTCCTCTTCTACAAGCTGAAGAACTCCAATTCTCTCAGCCTTTCTAAAGAGGAAAGGTGCTGCATTATAAAAAATGTCTCCCACCTGCATACAGAAATATGTTAAAAATATCTTTTTTGCATGTAAAATTATTCTGAAGAAATCAATAGAAAGGAGTACAGATTGCAAATTCTCTCATATATATTATGGTTGTTTTTCCTTTTATGAATTTGAGAAAAAGCCCTATTATTTTAGCAACAGGATGAATGTTAAAATGCGTGTTTATTTGAAGCAATTACATAACACTCATGCTTTAAAAAAATATTGTAAAACAATCTTGTAGCTTTTGGTAATTACTGTTAAAGATGCCTAAGCCTGGCTAGAAATACGGTAGGGTCTTTTATTTGAATCTCGTGTGACTGGATGACAAAAATTTAAGCTTGGTCTCTTAAAAGGAAAAAAACTTGCAAATCTTCCCAAGTTTCAGTAGTTTAAACAATGTAGCATGAAACCTTCCAATTCAATTAACTGCTACAGAGTAGCATGTTCTTGCAACCATCTTTGATAATATTACAAGAGACTTAAACTTTGGGTGGAGGATGTTTTTGGTTTTGCCTTTTTTATTTTTTAATAAGTCAAGAACAGAGAAGTCCTTTGGAGGAGCACTTCCATGGTTCTCATTTTGTGAGGTATGCCTTCATGTTTTGTTTTCCACTGAAAAGTTATTGAATGCAAACTCATCAGAATTAGTAAACATGTCTGCTCTCATTTTTCAGTTGAAACTTGTCCCAAAGTTGCATCTAACTGGATCCAAAATCTCCTCTGAAAATTATTTTAATTATAATAAGAAAAGAGCAGTAACTAGGAGATAAGAGATAGCAATTCACCCAGCTGAACAGACTGCCCTCCTACTGATGGACAAGCAAGTGAGAAAATCAGCAAATGAATCCATCACCTCTTATTATTTCAGAAAAATTGTTAGTTGTGATGAAGGAACAGTAGGTTCACAATTTTGTAATGCTTTAGGGAACTAGAAGATGCACCTAAAACTATTTCTTTTTTATGAAAAGGTGTTTCTGAGCTAACCACTGATCTGAGCTACAGTAGGAATCACACTGGACTGAGAGGCTGGGAAACAGAGCTAACTTTTGTTAAATCTGTTTAATTTCCCTTCCATTTCTGTTCAAAAAATAGTTCCAGTTTGAAACCTTGCACAGAATAAAGAAAATAATTAGTTAATCCAGAAACTAGCTTATAGTCACTGAGGTAGGTGCAGGTTGTGCTGAAATAAATTAGCTGTAAAATAACAACCTAAGATACTTCTCGCAGCAGCGCCATAACAGCACGGAGCCTGACACTGCCTGCAAAAGCCCAGAGAGAGCTCCAACCCAGATGCAACATTCAGTTAAAAATCAAACAGCTGCAAGGATGGAATCATCTCCTTTGCCTAACACAGCAGGCTCAACACTGAAGTTGAGAAGCTGCTTGAGGAGTTCTTTGGTCATCCACGACACACCAACAACAGCAGCAGGAGCTACAGCACACCCACTTCAATCATTCATTTTCAATCCCCTGTTTCACAGGACCCACTGCCTTAGGTAAGCAGGTGCACAGAAACCAACTGAGCTTGAAAGCAGCAGTAGCAAAACTGTGTCTTCACTGTAATTGTAGCTTGCATACACAAAGACTCCAAAGGAGCCTTTTGCTAGCCACATCCTGACTGTCTGCATGTCCCCATGCAAATTAATAACTATAAATTTGGGAGAGTTGCAGATTTTTTCCACATGTAACAGTAGAGCTTGTTTATATCTTGTTTCCCACCAAATAAAGCTTTTTTATATTTACAAATAAAAAAATAATGCAAAACAAGTCCAGTTTAAACTGCAATCAGTTTAAATAGGGCACATAAAAGAGTTATACAAACAAAAGAAATTCAAAGAAGAGCAACACAGGCACCAGAAGCACCCACTATTCTTTATTCACCTGATTTATTGCTGTCAAATCTGACATAAAAACTTTTAAAATATGCACAGTCCACACAAACAGTGCAGAACACTGTGTATTTATCTTCTGTATTTTGTTTCTCTTTGGACGGGCATTATCACATTCAGCCTGCACTGACACTGATGTATCTCCCAAACCATGAAAGCATTACACTGTATTCTTATCCTAGAAGTCACCAGTGATGCCAAAATATATATTTTTACTTAACTCTATGCATGCTGTCAACTGTACTAATAAGCGTATCAATGGCTGTACCTATTCCACGTAGGTAAGACCAGGGGGCAGCAATTCTGTCAAACAGTAACCTAACAGGTTGATTTCTGACAAATCTATCAGGGGCCATGGCTTATTTACAAGAGAAAAGAAAAACCAAAACAGTTACAGCTATGTAAAAGTTACAGATATTAATCTAGGGTTACATAAGAAAAATAAAACACATAATTTTAAATGTGAATTTACAATTGCTCTAGTCAGTTGCTGCAGACAATAGCACTGTTACAATTTTGAACATAGACAGTTTTTCTATTACAACTTTAGCTGATCTGAATCCCATGGAATTATATTTTCCATACCCAAGAGTATCAAGAAAGCACCATAATTAAATAATTAATACTCTTCCCGTGCATACCAAATATTTTGCTCATGCCAACACATTCAGCAGAACTAAAAGACTCTTTTAAATCCATCTCCTAGATACGCGTTGGCTCCTGAAGAATCGACAAATACTTGATGAACTAAGTGTATAATCCAAAGCAACAACTAACTGCAGCCTATGCAACAATGGCAAAAATCTATCTTCTTTCAGCGTCATTATGCTTCAAGCATTGTACCTTCAAGCAAGCACAGGGGAAGAGAAGAGCTGTACACTGTCTTGTTTTAAAGTCATTTGGAAGACATTTCCTCATAACCGCTGACCTAGCCCATTGGAAATCACTCTGAAACCTCAAGTAGGAAGCAGTGGACTAATATCCCTAGGAAACCAGCTCTGGAAGTTTACCCACTTTCACGCTCCTATTTCTTGACGGCAGAGCAGGGTGAACATGTAAATGACGCTCATAACAAGCACGAAAAAACCCCAGCACTGAGGCTTCAACGTTGAGATGCTGAGACTGTATAACCTCTTCTGCTGCATTATTTCGCTCCTCTCCTTCCACCAATTTTGTCTTCATCTTATTTCCCTCACTCCACATTCATCCCTTCATCCTTACCTCATTTCTTAAACCAAGTCTCCCTTGGCAGATTTCTGCAGAGTTCTGCGCTTACTTGATGTAACGAGTCGCTGGGCAAAACCTCTACTAAACTCCCAAGTAAAACTCACCCTTCATCTTCCCTCTAAAAATCCCAACATTCACACATTTTTTTTCTACTGCAACAACCGACAGCACTGAAAACACCAAGAAGTACCACAGCAACATTTAAGTTCAGACAACTGCTTTACGCACTAATCTTTGAGACGCCAGAGCAGGAAAGCTTTCTGTAACTAGCTCAACACAAGGGCAAAGTCCCACAATTAAAAGACCAGATTACATGCATACCAACGCCTCTGGCTCCCGTGGATTTGGGCGGGTGGTGCTGCCCCGTCCCTGATGCTCTCTCAAAGGCATATAGGAAAAAAAGAAGCAAAAACCAAAGGAACAAAAAAAAGAAAAAAGGATAAAAACCAGGGGATTGGGTGTGGGGTGTGGACGATTTACCTCTTCCAGCAGCGTGACCGTGTTCCTGCAGTTCTGCAAGCGGGTGGTGAAGCTGGAGGTGGTCGGGGAGTTGTAATCCTCTGTGGTCTCGGCGATGAACTCCGACACGGTGATCTGGTCCGGCATGATCCTGCCCCACCGGTAAAGCCCAGGAGGAGCCGGGCACACAGATCCGGAGAGAAGGGAAGCCAAGTTTCGAGGGGGAAGGTGGGGGGAAAAAATAAGAAAACGAAAAA
>VZRQ01009102.1:1942661-2096496 GCA_013397975.1 Machaerirhynchus nigripectus | reverse complement strand
CGGGGCCGCGCTGACGGGCACCGCTGACGGGCACGCGCCGCCCGCCGCCGCTACGCGCGACAACGAGGAAGCGGCTCCGCGCAGGCGCGGCCGCCGCTCCCCTCCCCCGGCCCCGCGCTTGCTGAGGGGGGGAGGCTGCTACTCGTTCGTTTTCTTATCATAAAAAAGGGCTTTTTGGTGGAAGCTGACAAGGTCGGGGCTTGCTGGGCTGCAGCGGTGTCCCTAAGCAGGAGAATGAGCTTCCCGTGCTGCCTGGCAGCGGTGAGGTACCCTGTCCGCCCCGGGCTGCGGCTCCGCGCCCGGTCCAGGGAACCCCCAGGGCGAGTCAGAGGGTCTCTTGCTTCTTTTATCCTTTCCTAAGTCCGTCACAGCCGGTCGGGGCCCCATCCGCCGATGATGTAGGGCCGAGGATTCGTGCAGCCAACGCTGAGGGAGCCATCCCTCTCGGCAGTCTGACTGCATAGGTTCTTACGCTCCTGAGACTTAGTTAATTTTTAAGAAGTCCTGCTATGATTCAGAGAAGCCCTTGAAGCGGCTATTGCCGATTTTGCGTTACTAGTTCTGTTCCCTGAGCTTTTCCAGAGCAGAGCTCTCTTGAGTGCTGCCATGGCCGGGTCGCACAGCCCAGCGCGGTCCCAGTGCTGTCCCAGCAGCAGCGCTGGCCCGAGACCTGAACCACGGGTTTACAGCCCTCACAAGCAGTATTTCTGAATAGTTAACACACCCTTTATCCATTATTGCATCATGTAACTCGGGGAACTGACAGCTCTAATGACTTCTTTTTTTTTTTTTTTTTTTAAGCTTAGGTTTGAGCATCCATATGTTCCTTTCTAAAGAAGGCTAAATCTCAGGAGGCTCAAGTAATTGTGGTCATCTGCTGCATCAGTGTGATTTATTTAGTCATACTGTGTGATTTCCTTCTCCTTGTATCTGGGATGCTCTCCACAGAAGCTGGGCCATTCAGGAATGATCAAATCTGAACAATTGAAAATGAGCAATATTATATGGCTGTATCCATTTCAAAAGATTTTATAGTCTCCCTGTAAGTACCTACTGCATTACAATTTGGTTAGGCTTGTGCATGATTTTGTATGTAGTTCTAATAAAATGCCTGTGCAACTCAAAAATAGTTGAAAGTATCAACAAAAAACTCCAATGCCTGAGTAAGAGTAAAAAGGAGATACCTGATTTGAGTATACCCATAAAAATTATATGTATGCAGTTCTGTCAGCAAAAATATGACCAATACTCCTGAGCAATGGTCCTGCCTGAACATGTTTCTTTGATTTCATTGCCTTAGTAGAAACCCTCCATATGGCCATGTGATTGCTTCTGCTGCTGCTTCACGTGATCCAGCTTTCTGGCACAAAGGCTCTGAGCTCGTACAGATGATTGCTAAACGTCATGAGACTCTGAAAGGTAGAGTAGGCAAGAGGAGGAGGAAGCCAAGAAAAGAACTGTGTGGGAGTTGCACTGAAAAATGGATTTAGGAAAAAAAAAAAAGAAGTGCTGAAGAAGTGATGGGAGGGATAGGAAGAAAATCCGTTGGGGATCGTGTTCATAAGAGCAGTGGAGGAGGAAGAGAGACCAAGAAGATAAAAATGGCTGGTGGCATCAAAAGCAGTATGGAAAGGAGAGTGAAGAACTGGCTGGGGGGTTGGGCCACGGAAGAGTAGTTGGTAGCATCCAAAAGAACTGTTTCAGCATGCCTAGCCTGCTTGGAAACTGGATTGGTGAGGGATATGGCTGGAGGGCCAAACAGGGTCTCTGCGGTCATCCCCTGTTATTTCCTGCAGAACATTAATCATGGGCTGTCACACTGCTTTTCCTGGGCCACACCTGTGGTCTGCAGGTCAGCCACAGTGTTCATGTTGGGAAGAGTCCTGATCCCTCGCTGGCAGATTTCAAGTGAGGATAAGTCCATCACACTGATGGACAAACTGGTTTAATTAATTGGGTTCTCTCACTGTTAGGGTTGAATTGTTCCTCTTCAGGCTGAAGTTATTGAGCTTGACCATTAATCTCTGGATTGTAAAATAACCTCATCTGCTATCCCAAACCTTACCATATGGAATGCAGACAGAAGCTGAACATACTGCTAAAGACATAATTATTTTAATATTATTTTGTGAAAATTAAAACTACAGAATTGAAGAGCATGTTCAACTAAGAAAGGGAGTAGACAGGCCAGGGAAACTGCAGCAGTGAACAGTGACAGGAGTGAAGGCAGAGCAGAGAGTAACTGCAGCTGAGCTTCTGTGTTTCCTCATCAGGAAAAAAGTCATCTTTTAAAAAGATATATTAGATATATAAAAAATAAAATGAATGCAGAAGAATACTGGTAAATAAGAGAATGGCAGAAGGCCTAAAAATGAAAAAGGAAGATCATAATTGCCTTTTGGTCTCTTGTTGACAGTTCTGAAATTGTTTACTCTGCCAAAGAGAATACAGTGCTCTGTTTTGCTGCTTAGAAGCAGCATTTCCCCTTCCCCTTTTCAAATGTTAGTAGAGAAAATAGCCCTATAGGCATGACCTCTTTAGGCTTGGATTATTTTCACTTAAACTCACTGGAAGCGAGATTAGTTAATTAATGTGATGGTAATAAAAATAAATTATACAAGCTGCCTGTAAAAATGTGCTTAGGTTTAAACTAGTCAAATTATGTAAGTATTTCAAATAGCATTTAGTGAATTTCAGATTTAACCACGTTTCCTGTTTTGAATTGCGATCAGTATCTGAGATTCAATTCTAAATTTGTAAGATGCACCTCCCTATAAATTGTCACTAACTGAAATCACTGTTTCACTTCACAAATGTCAAAGAATAATCATCAGAGTGTGAAAGTTATATTTCACAGCGTCTGCTCTAACGCTGTCTTAGTCTGTGCTAGATCCTGGGGGAGGCTGTGCCATGGCCTTTTTCTCATGGAAGGTTTGCCAATGAAGTTATGCTTATCTCACTCCTCCTGGTATTCTGAAGTGAAACACATCTCTGTGTCCATCCTGGAGAAGCTAGTGCCAGTGAGAATCAGGCAAGCAGCACTGGAAAGCACACTCCTTACTGCTGATGCATTGCCATCAGGGAAGTTGTTCTGTCTTGCCATCCCACCCGGTGACTCAGTCTACAAATCCATTTGATTCCCTGGCTTTTATTGTGATTGCCAACAGAAGAGTTAATTACAGCAAATTGACAAGAATTCTGAAATAGTGGTGATAGTCACCATGCTTAGGGAGAGGCCAAGGAACATAGCAATGATAGCACAAACTACTGACATAGGTGTTGTGCAATAAACTGAATAGCAACAAAAGTATTTTTCATTTTATAGTATCTTAGACAGCTTATCTTTAGATTGAGCTCATCAGTTCACTCACAGGAGCTGAGCAGGAGTGAACAGGTGATGATGTTGTCATCACTGTGAACTTTGCAGCATGACCCGTATGTGCCAGAGCTGAAGAGTTACATGGCATTTGCACAGCTCTTCACATCACCAATGCAATTAACTGTTGAAACCACACAGCAGTGAGGTAGAGAACAGCAAGATTATCTTTCCACTATAGATAAGGAGCCAGATAGATGAGCTTGTGGTCCTGCTGTGTTTGTGGCTGTCTAGCTTTAGTCATGCAAGGTCAGCTCTTCAGGGTATCAACCCCTCATCTAGGCTGAAGCTGGTGGTGGATCTCCTGTGGGATATGATTATGCTGCCTGTAGAGAGCAGCCCCAGGACCACCCTGAGGTCACGCTTCTCTGCTGCATAGGAAGCAAACTCACAGATGCAAACTCAGGTGTGGTTGCTGCTTGGTTTTTGGAAACAAGCTTGACCCAAGTCCCTGGCTGTGCACCAAATGTGTTGTCAAGCATTCTCAGACAAGCTGCCTCCAGGGCCATTTGCAACCTGTCTGTGTGGCGGTGAAGTAAGTTGTTAGCTGGAGAAGGAAATCACTGTGCACATTGCTGCTGTGCAGATGAATCCTTCTGATTAGTACAGGTATAATCCTGACAGGATCTCACATGTCAAATTTAGGGTTTTTTGATTGTCAGGTATGAACATGATGATGCCTTTTTGTAAATACAGGTTTACAACTACACTCACTTTGATTTTCAAGGTTCTCATCTTGGCTATTACTGCTGATAAAAGTGGCGATTTTATGATATAATAAACAATAGTATTTAATTAAAACATCAAATCATTGAAATACACATGCTTTTCTTAGTAAACTGTATAGTTGTTCTTTTTATGCTCCTTAGCATCTTTGCAAACATGGAGAGTGTCACCAGCTCAGCAGCAAATAGCAACAGAAGTAGTGGTGTGTTAAAATTCATCAGAAAAATATCTTTAGGCTATGTTCTCTACCATACTGCTATCCTGAATACGGTTGTGGTTTGGTGTTAGATTCATCCATTTCAGCTAAACACAGCAGTCAGCAGTACTTCCCATCCTCCTCCTGATCCTTACTCACTTTGTGAGATCACTGTATGACATAAGACAGCCGTGGCATTTGGTAACTGATAAAGCTGATTGGAGATTCCCCAAGGAAACATCTAACATCTATATGGTAAACTGGTGCTACATTTTATAATTTTATTTTCAGATAACTTCTGAAAAAATTAATGGGAAAGGCTTATTTAAATTTATGGCCATAAGTACTAGAATATCCACAAAGATTTCTGAACATCAGTTCTTCTCATTTGAGTTGGATGCTGGGCTTAGAGGATAAAAGAAGCTTCAAATCAACAAGAATCTCAGCAGGATGAGTTATGCTTTTGGTTTTGGAATATCTCATGTGCTAAGACTCGGTAAACTTTTTCTGTTAATGGAACTCTCATAGTTTTGTTTTGCAAAACAAAACCACCCCATTTAGGTAAGGACAAGTAACATCATCACTTTGTACTTCAGTGGGAAATGTTTAGTCAGGACGTGTTTCACCTCCAGGAGCTGTGTCCTCTCAGAGGACAGTCCCGATGGCTGACTGAGCCTTGTACAAAATGTAACAACTACATATTTTAACCTGCAGCATGTTTACACATTTAATATCACATAAGTGCATGATGTACTCACAGGAAAAGGCAAAGTCTATTTTAAACATTGAAGCCTACATCACACATTGTGACTGGTGCTAATTTGCTTGAAGGGAACTTACATGGTAAACTGCAGACTGTTTCTGCTTGAGAAAGAAGGCTGTTGGCTTTGACATTTGCAAGCAAACCTTTGAAATGATTGTGTTATTGGGACAGAATAGTCAGGTAACTTTCCAATAAAAGAAAACTTCTTGTCTATGTCACACTGCTGAACACAAGGAAGACCAAAATCCAGGTCCAGAAAACATGCTGATTGCAATTCTGTGGTTTTTAAGGGACAGTATCTACCAGTGTGGCTTATGAAATACATGAGCTGTGTCAACAATTTGTGTTGCTGCTGTGACTGTTTTGAATGCAAGAATCAGCTGATTTCAATTTTAATATTGGCATCTCCCAGCATTTGTCTTCATCTGGTATTTAAAATGAGATAGCAACTGTCTCAGAAACTACAGTGTTATTTTAAAAACCTTTTAGCACTTACAATAGTGGCTTAAACAGAAGGTTCTTTTTGCATTCTTTCAATATTAAAATGATAGCTAAAAGAGAGCCCATTGTCTTCTCGTTATAAATGACATTTTAGTAGCATTAAGATCTTGTGCTTTTAACGCTATGTGGACAAAATGAAAAAAGATTAAATCAAAACATCAGAAATATTTTGCTGAATAATATATTTTGCATCTTATTTACTTGAATATCCTGGGTGAATAGCTTGGCTGAATGATAAGTAAGCTCAAATAACCATCTCAAAGGACAGCTGAAAATAACAGCATTGAAAATGAAGTGCAGCATTGAGTTACACAAGATTAAGCTGACTAATCTGCTGATTCAGTTTTGCCTTTGTTTTTTGGTTTTATCATGCAATATCAAGAGTCAAGCAGACAAACATGTAATGGCATTCCAGGCTCCGAGTAAAGACAACAAGCAATGGGCTGTTCCCCTGCAACCTTTGCATTCTCCAAAGAGAAAACAGCAAAATGCTCACCTGCAGTAAGAGGCAGCAGGCTCAGGACAGACATGCTCTTTTTCTTGTTGCAGATGTACTGAATTTGGTATTTGTATTTCACAGAGGTTTCTTTGTTAGAGGTGCTCATTTAAGAAACCTTACTTCAGTCCATAGGAAGTGTAATAATGGGTATTAAGGGTCTGGAGGGGAAGCCATACAAGGAGTGGCTGAGGTCACTTGGATTGTTTAGCCTGAGGAGGAGGAGACTGAGGGAGACCTCATTGTGGTCTTTAACATCCTCATGAGGGGAAGTGGAGGTGCAGGCACTGATCTCTTCTTTCTAGTGCCCAGAGACCTGACCCAAGGGAATGGCTTGAAGCTGTGTCAGGGGAGGTTTAGGTTGGATATCAGGAAATAGTTTTTCTCCCAGAGGGTGGTTGGGCACTGGAACTGGCTACCCAGGGAAGGGATCACAGCACCAGCCTGACAGAGTTCAAGAAGCATTTGGACAATACACTCAGGCACATGGTCTTATGCTTGGGGATGGCCCTATGCAGGGCCCGGAGCTGGACTCAGTGACATTGTGGGTCCCTTCCAACTCAGGCTATTTTATGATTCATGATTCTGTGTGTCAGGAGACCACAGATTCAAGTACAGCTCTTAATCATCTACAGAATATAAAAGCACAGCAGTATATTCTTCTATAAGGACTGGTTTTTGGACAGTCCAAAGATATCAAACTCTTATGGGTGCTGATGGATAAGAAAACTTTCGCAAAGCCACTCGCAAATTTAACCCTTGCCCAAATCAAAATATGGGCCTACTCATTACTCACAGAGATGATCAGGCAAGAACTGCTGACCCTGAGGGAGGTGGTGTTCCAGCAGTACCCACCATCACTGCATTGGTGAGGCTGAAGAACAGCACAGGGAAACCTGTGCATGGTTATCCTTGCATTCCTGACACTGAGCAAATCCTTGAAAGATTGTTGGGAAGGGCACTGCAGACACATTGGCATGAGAGCAGGCTGTGCTAGTGGGATTGCAAAGGACAAGATGAAGCCAATATATCATGAAGGGATGAAGGGATACTGTGACTGAAACAAGAGGAATAAGAGTCCTGCCAAGCAGGAGTCATAGTAGCTGAATGTTTTTTGTTTTTTGTTTTTTTTTTTTGAAGATGAGGAATAGCAATGACTAAAATCAGAGCGTGATGCTGCAGAAATGAACATGTTGCAGGGCAGCTGGCATAGCAGGCTATCCAAAATAAAAAGAGAGAGAAATAAAGCCTCAACCCACATTGCAAACATTTCAATATTTTCTCTTTCCCTCTGGAAACGATATGGCTGTGTCATTACCAGGCACATCTCTGGTTCTACCGAAGCTGCTAAATGTATGCTGATGGCAGCATGCAGCCTGTTGCCTGCAGTGAAAATGAAGGTTCAGACCAAAATGAACCTATGAAGAAGTGTGAGAATTAAATAAAGGCTCTGTAGACCTGGGATCATGTCCTTGAGCTGCCACTCATGGCTCTGACATGGCAGCTGATCTCTGTGTGTGTTTCTGTCTGTAGAATCCAGACAAGTACATTTATTTTTCTAGGTGAAAGCATACTGGGCTTTTTCACCTGAGTACTACTATATCAGAACTAAGTATTTTTAATATACATTTTATTGTAAGAGTTTCAAAAAATAGCTGAGGGATGAGAAGGACTCTGAGGCCAAACAATTTTGTCAGCACTTTTTTGGGCAGACAAAAAGGTTTGGCAGGTAAATGAAAGGATTTCTTTCTAGTAGTTAATGCTGTGAAAATATAAATCAGAAAGATCTGGGTTTGTGAGGGGCTTCTCGCTCTATGTTTTAGTTTTATTAGCATTACTTTGTGGAAAAAGTAGGACTAAGACCGTGATGATCATAAACAGAAGTAATTTGTTACACAAGATTTGCTGAGACACGTTTGCAGACGTGAATGTGTATAGGCCTACTGAGTTGAAGTTTAAATGCTGGCTTATAGTGTTGACTGAGCATACTTTATTTCTCAATTTCCTAAATAGCATCTCATTAGAGAGAGGCTTGAAATAAATCTGCAGATGTTGGATGTTTTAAAAAAGGTCCTTGCAACCACTGAACTTACTAGCACATCTGTGTTTCCATTATATAAGCTACTATTTTCAAGGATACATCACTTGGCCAGACTCTAGCCTTGAAAGTAGCATAAGAAATTTTCAATTCAGGAGTGATGCCTTTTGGGTTTCATTTTGTCTGTATTTATTTTGTTTGTACATTTGTTTGTTTTATTTAAGAAATCAGTATTTTTAACAATACATAAGATCTAAAATAATTTTATACATATCTCCTTTATGCTCAAGCAAAATTACTCATGTTTAAAATTATGGTTTGCAGATTTTATTAATGTAGATATTTGAATGTTGAAGTTGTGGGTTTCTGTTAAACCCCAGGATGACAGATAACCATTTGGAAGCTTTTGAAAACTAGTCCTGTTTTGTGAACCGAATTTCTCTTGGGCCAGTGTTCACATGGTGCTAAATGAAATTAAAAAGTGCAGAATTTCAGTCTAGAGGTCCATCACAGCAGCTCCTTTTGCCGATTACTCATTTGCTTCTACTTTTAAGCACTGAATTTGAGCTTGCAGCTTCCTAAGTTAACCGGCTCTCGATTGACTACTGTAGAGGGTGACCATCTGCTCATCTGTTCTTCCTCTAAAGATTTTTTTTAAAGCAATGCAGATCCCAGAAAATTTGAAAGGGCAGGGAAGATGTCAAAAATCTTCATTTCATAAAAGTTTTGTGGGCAAATAAAAATGAGCAGAGGAAAAGTATGTTTCTTGCCCTTACGGATAGGACAGGCTCACTGTCACCTTGTTCTTTGTCGAGATAATCAGTGTGGGAGAAAGATCCCCTAAGTGTCCCAGTCATGGGAAAAGTTTCAGTGATGGTTTGCACCTCCTCAGGAGCTTCAGTCAAGACACAGATCTGTAGGAAATTTGGTTTCCTTAATTTCAGGGATGTTAGCACTACTTATTTTCTTGTTGGTGGTTGTGTTTGTGTTTCATTTTATTCCTTCAAGTAAATACAGGAGCAGTAGGACATAAAAATGCAAGTGCCATTTAAAAATTAAATAGGAACATCCAGCTTAATAGCTTCATATTTTTTAAAATACTATTATTTGACTTCTGAACTCTTGCTTATTTAAGACCTTGTGGACTTGTGGAAAAATATGTGTAGCCATGTGACAAAGCAAATGCACCAAAGGAGGATTTATTCAGTTTTGAGAAGATCAGCAGCAGTGATTCACTCTTGGCTGGTCTAAAGTGCAATATGGTCAACTGATTCCCCCAGGGAGGAAGGAAAGATGGAAGTCCCACACTGCTGTGTGGTCACACAGGGAGGAGTGACCTGTGTCAGGGTAGCTCCAGCCAGTGCATCCAGTACAAAGAAAACTTCAGCCTTAACCATCAGTATTGTTGTTGTAGGAGATTCAAGTCAGGTGACCCAAATGTAGCTTTTGGTAGTTCAGTGAAAGAGAGTGAAAACTTTAAAACAAGAGAACTCACCATCCAGAGACTGAATAAACAAAAGAATATTTAGACAACTGTGTGCTATTCAGCCCTTTACATCATGCAAAGAAGAGAGTCCCTCCTCTTTTCAAGCCCCCGCACAAATCTTGCCATAGATTTTTCAGGGTGATCTCAGAAATTTGTTGTTTTCAAAGTTAAAACAACATCAGTTACCAGATCTAGAGTTGAAAGGATTTACAATGTCCTTTGTAGACCCTGCCCCCCTCACCCAGCTTTGAAATCTATGAAAGCAAAGCAAACTGTGTAATAAATGTTAGTGTTTGTTCCAATACTTGCTCAGGTGGTCAGTGCTTTGTAAGGATTTCTTGATTTATTGGAATTTTTGATCGTTGAAAGGATCAATAGGTTAGACTTTTTCTGAGGAACATCCACTGTAGTAAAGTCTGAAGTGGCATTAAGCGGAAAAAAACCCCACTGGCAGGTATTAGAATTGATAAAACATCTGGTCTGCTTTTTACTCTTTAAACTAGTCATTCATATTTACGTTTTTTGTCTTTCTTACCGATTCCATAGTGAATCTCTTGAAGAAAAACTTGAAAGCCTGGATGCTGAAGATCTCATGTCTCATCTGTCACAACCAGAAACCTACCTAAGATAAGAAGAAAAGATGAGGTAAGTAAAACTGACCAAAGCTATGGGACTGACAAAGTTGCTTATTTAAGCAGCCAGTTTGAAAAAATGTGTATTAATTCTTCAGTGATGGCAATTTATCATACTTTTTTTGATTTCTGCATTTGATATTGTGAGTTTCATTTTGGTAAACAGATCCATTAGAAATTCCCTGAAAAAGAACACCTTGTTAAAAATTGCTAGAGGAGAGCTTCATTTAGCTGGCTGAGAAAACTCTGTCTAACTCAATGTGGCAACTACTCAGTCACTGAGTGCAGTGCTGGTAACATTGCCTGTCCAAGCTGTCTGACACTTCACAAGACCCTGTTTTCTGATATAACTTCAGTCTAACCATTCAGGCTGAAAATTTCAATGCCAGGTGTATGCACCAGGCTGATCTTTTTTGGAAGATGGAGATAAGATCTGAAGGATAAAGAGACTGGGAGCAAGAAGTGTTCTGATGGGCAGTAATCCTGTGTGTAGGACAGGGTAAGAGGGTGTGGGGAGACAATCACAGCAGGATATGGACAAGTGGTCTCACCATTTTCCATCAGGTTTTTCTGCCATTATATTGCATATTCTTTCCAGTTTAAGACTTGCATTGCTGTGGGGAAAGGACGGTGCTAAAAATAGTGCAGAGCCCTGAGCGGGTAAGTAGGGCTGGCACATACCTTTCACTTTGGGATATTCTGGGCTGATCTTCATGTTTTGTCAAAAGGAACATGTTGGAAAAAGATTGGCAGGGGCTTGAGGCCAGATACGGGTGCTGGGAAGGAGAATACTACATAGAAGTCATTGCCATGAGATGGTAAAACAGGGAGACTGAGACAACCCCCATGAGACACAGAAGATGTGGACTGAGTGAGCTGGGAAAAGGGAGAGGTGACAAGGACCCATAAGGATGAGATCAGAGTTAAACAGAGGGGCCCAGGCAGCAGGGGAGTGGGAGAGAGGCCATCCTCAGTTTACACCCTTTGATTAACCAGTCTGCCCATTTTCATTTGTGCACATCACTTGATTCCTTAATTCTGTGAGGAAAAACACGAATCCTTCTCTATGACTTTTTTTTTTTAGCCTTCTGTCTAAGAGAAGCCTTGTTATGCCTGTTGACCTATTTCCCCAGAGACTGCTGTAGTTTGTTTATGGGGTTTGTCCTGTTTGTTTTGTGTTTCCAGCTATGTCATGTGGGTCTGGAGGTTTTCCAACCCTTAACATTAAAAATAACATAGAATAATCCGTCTCCAAGACATATGAGATTCAATTAAAAATTGCAACATACAAGTTTTTGGATGGGATGTTAGTATCTCTCTTTTTCCTCCTGTTTCTGAGCCTTTAGGATAATTTCACGTGATGTTGTCAAGAGCTCTTTTATTATTAGGAGGGTTAGACATCTTTTTTACCAACAGATTTCAGATTTTTACATGCTGGCTGGAGAGGATCTGAGATTTTACCAGGTGTGCCAACAGCTTGGCAGCACAGGAGGAGGAATGGTTACAAGCTCTGCTCATAAGGAGGAGGTGTGTCCTTTGATTTGAAGGCCATTGTGCAAGAGGAGTAGTATCTGCCTTAAACCAAGAAAATTATGCTTGAATATTGTGTTACATGCAGGAAAATGTTGTTAGAAGGTGGCCCTGGCACTGCAGTGTATTTCTGTGGATTGGGAAAGGCCTCTGCTGGCAGACAACTGAGTACGACCATCTTACAACAAACCCATGGCCACTGGCAAGCCTGCATGTGACTCAACCCATGATGACATGTCTGCAGGTTGTTTAATTTTACAGCATACCTCTTCCTTTTAATTATATTATTCATCTCCTTAGGCAAAAAAAGTCACCATCATCATAGGTTTATGTTATTCAAATAAAAGCAAGAAATAAAAAATATGTAATGGCTCATTACTTTCTAAATCGGATGCTGACCTAAGTTTACAAGTAACTGTGACTGACATTGGACTACAATTTAAATGGATGGTAATTTATTTTTCATAAGTCTAAAAAGTCACAGAATCTCTTTATGTCTGCTATAATAAGCTACTGAATATTATTTAATTGCTCATTTGCTATAAGCAGCTTTATGAGCATTTTTTGTTAGATCTCAGTGGTTTAGAGTGATTATGACCCTTTCTAGGTCTTCTACTCATTTTTGGTCCTCTTGATACAACAGCAATCAGCAACTAAGTTAAATACTAAAGAAATCCAGAAAAATATTTATAAGGAAATCAAGTTGGTTGAAGTTATCATCATTGATTGATGAGAATTAACACTGGGAAGTCAACATATGTGGCTCTCCTGGAGAGAGGAATGATGGCCCCGTGATGAAAGTGCTCGTGTGAATTCAGCACTGACTCAGTGACCTTGGACAATTTATTAAAGCATCATTCAGTGGCAAATTCCTTAAGCCATGCACCTACTAGAGTGATTTGTCTGGGTTAAGAGTCTTTTGAGCCCAAAACCAGCTTTTGTGAAACTCTTGACCCAGTGACAGTAGTAGAATTTGGGCTGTGTCAAGATGGCATTTTGACTCCACTTCTCATCCCCCCAAAAAACCAAAATCAATGCTTCCCAACTGTGCTTGGAGATGTGAGGATAACATTACCAGATTTATGGAAAATCCTTACATATGACAGTACATGAGTGGAAGCAGGGAGTGAATATGAAATATAAAAGCCCAGAACATATAGAGAACAATGAAAACTGGGGAAATATGATTGCCTTTCACCCAGGGACACCTACACCTGAAAAGAGAAAGTCTAGTTGGGGCTTAAGTAAGGAGGGGTCCTAACTGAGAACAGGGTGACATTAATGGCAGGTGGGTGACAACTTGACACAGTACAACAATACAATAGCAGATTCTATTAGTCCTTAGATGAGGAAAGCATTTGTTCTTGTGCCTAATTATAAATACATACAATTATATTGAATTAATTAGTACAATCTAAGTGCTTGACTAATCCTAATGCTTAACTAATAAGTATAATGTGTTGAATCCATATATTTTTAAGGTTTTAGAACTGGATAAATTTTGTGGAAAGCCAATGGATTCTCAGGAAGACAATATAAAAATTGCCAATATATTGGGTAATAATCAAGAAAAATTTTATGCAGGGATTTTGCAGAGGAGGTAAAAATATCAGGAAATATTTTTTACACTCTTTATTTACCTGCATTTGATATTGCCTAAACTGTGTGTGTTTTCATGCATAAGTCATTTAATGACCTATTTTAGCTTGCCTATTTTTTTAGAAGACTTTTTTTTCTTTTGTAATAGAATATATGACCTTAGTAGCAATAATATAAATCCATATTTTTCATGTCTAATGACTATTTTAGGGCAAATACTAACTAGCCAATTTTCTCATATGCCTGAACTGGAGTTAGGCTAACTAGAAAATCTCAAACAAGCAAAAGTTAATATTGTTTCTACAGTCACTGATAGAACAACAATAGTAGTTGTGCACCACCATGCTGAAAATCAGCTCCCTTTATGTCCAAACAATAGCATGAATCACAGAAATCTGACCTTGATATACAAATGTGATCATGTAGTAATTATAGCTCTTGTGCTTTCTGTATAAACAGACTACTTCATCTGGAAATGCTGTAGGGTACTGCTTCATTCTGCAATTTGCAGCTAATGACTGAGCAGAAAGTTTTTATATCCCAAAAAGCTTTAAGATAAAGCAGGTAGAAAAATCTTATTTCCTGCAAATGAAAAAAATAAGCTTGTTGTTTGAACAGCAGTGAATCAAGTCATTGCTCTATCTATGTTCTGTTAAAAGCAGATATTAGAAATTTAAAGATTGTCTTCAAAATAATATTTTGCAAAGGTTATTAAAGACACTTTCATGGTCAAAATATGGAACTAAATTACTCAGTTCAAGTGATAACTGACACGTTCTTTAGCAACTGTGAGATTAACAAAAATGTCTTTCATTTTGTGCCAAAATCTGCTTGTTCTGTTTGTGTCTGTGTTGGTATCATCCAAACAGGATGTGACAAACATATGTTCTTTGGCTTTGCCCTAATCCATGATTTGGATAACACTATTAAGATGTAGTCTAACAAACTTCAGTGAAGCAAATCTGAGGATATTTGTCTGTGGACTTGATTTTAGCACGTCCCGAGCAATAGAAGCTCCATGCTGACCTCATACATTAGCTGTATGTGTTTTCAGTACTTTCATAAAAATATACTATCAAAATAGTAGCATGCTTACAGACATTGGCTGAATCCTGAAAGAAAATAATAATGGAAAAACTAACCCAGCACAGAGCCCAGGAGTGACCTTGAGGAGCAGAGTGACATCCACTTGATGAGTCCCTGCTTATAAGGGTTTCTGAGAATGTCAATTGCTCAGTTTTTAATCTATTCAATCATTACAGTGATGACTTTAGAGAATTCTAATTTCTTAATCAAAATTTTGTTTAGTGCCAGAACTGCTACCAAAGTTCATAAGTATTACGTAAGTAGTTTAGATTTTTTTCCCAGGAAAATTTAAAACCTGAAAAAATATCAAGATAGCTTTGTTGAAATAAAATATATTTTCCTTTAATCAATCCTGATTGGCATACAATGAGTAATGAAAACAAGTAATAAATTGCATTACTTTTCTCTGAATCTTTAGAAATAACACCTGGAGTGAATGAGTCCAGTGTTTTGCACTGGATTGATGTCAGGCTGAGAGGGTTATTAATCCTTAAGTCATTACATCAAACTTTTAAATATATTGGCAAAGTATGAGATTTCTTTTATTCATCTTGAAATGCGCTCATGTTTGAATATGTATGGAAAATTAACTTAAAAATTCAGACCTTTTCTTGCATGGTACTTTTAAAAATAGCAACTGATTAAAAAAGAACATAGTTTTAGGAGACGGTTATTACTGTTAGAATGGAAATTAGTTCTCTACCTCATGTGATATAATTGTCATAGGATTATGAAATGATCATGGATGGGCTGTGCAATTGCTGTAGAATAATGGTTTGGAATTCATGCTGCAAAACATAATTCAAATACTCAACAGTTTTGTACTGTATCCCTACCCTAGGATGTTACAGCACATTGCCAGAGGGGGCCAGAGGATGCAAGGGTGCTCGTTCGGTCATTTTCTGCAGTCTCATTCAGAGGTGAATTTTCTTTAAGACTCAGATATATGACAAAGATTTGTGTAAGTATTTAGACTGAAGGACTTTCTAGTCTTTGAAGCCTGTCTTTTGTTATTTATCTAAGGGCTTCAGGATGGTGATATTGTGAGTTAAATCTCCTTGTATCCACTTAAGATTGACCTTTTTATCACTTCCGAATATATCCATCAGCTGTTTCTTGGGCTTAGGGAAGAATTTTCATTTTGTGGAGGCAGCAGCTAATCAGAGTGTCTGCTGCCCAGCTCAGACCTCTGGAGAGCTTTCACTGATCTTGTCAAGGGTATTTTTTTATATTTGATGACAAGGTTACTATTTGCAGTCCAAGATTTTGAGTTGATTACAATCCACTTCTGAAGATTCTGAGGGGCTAATAACACACAAGAGAGCTTCCCAGCTTCCCTGTATGCTTAGTCACTGCTTCATTGTTTACTTAGTACATATTTTATAGCAAAATACCCTGTGCATGGTATATAGATAATAGATTAATAATATAATCTGAATGTGACATCAAGCCGTCTTGTCACTACCCCCACTAATTCTCAATAGCCACTGATTGTGGGCTGAACTCAAGATCAACCATTTGCTGTCAGTGTTTTTAAGAAGGAATCATTGTCAAAATTAGAAACTAGACCTGGTGTATGTGTTAAAGATCAAATTGTCTTTGCACAAAAAGTCGGGTGCATTTGAACATTCCATGTCCTTCCTACAGCAGCTTTTCTACTCTGTGTTGGCAGCACTCAAGCGAAGCAAGCAGCACACCTCCTACTTCCAGCCTTCATCGATTAGTCAGGCACTCATGAGGTCATGCATTGTCCTGGTGTCTGAACACCTCACAGAAGTTAATATATTTGATATATATTTGTAGGATGGTTACAGCAGACTGAGGAAAAGACTGTCAGGCTCCAGCTTGTGACAACCCCTCCTGTCTTGGTACAGCTCTGCCCTTCACAGTGCCGTGTTTGTCATTCCTTCCTCTTCGACATGCACCAAGCAGTACCACTCTTCTACTTAACAGCCCTGTGAAAATGTAATTTATTTTGGCTCGGTAATACTTCTAGCCGTCTTGTCCTTTAGCAGAGTGCAGAACTATCAAAGTGTCTGTAGAGAATTTCCCAAAATACAAGGCACGTAGAAGCCTCAGTACGGGCATAGAAAGCTGTTCCTAAGTATTCTCTTCAGGTCTGTATCTACCCATGCAGTGAGTCATGCCCAGATCCATGAGCATGGATATTTATGTCTTTGAAATCGTATGTCCTGTCTACATAGAAAAATGAGATAAACTCAAAAGTTAGTGACAGAACAGAGCTTTTGCAACTTAACCCCAGCTCAGTCCTTGTAAATGTGATTCTTTACCTCCGCTTTAGTGAGCTCTGACTCAACTTTTAGACTGCAAAAGTGGAATGTATCTGACAAAGTGTCTTTGCCTGGGCTGTTCACTCCAGACTCCTTTCATCATGACTGATGATATGGTCAGCACAGACAACTGAAAGTAGGTTGCATCTCACCTCATCCTACAAAAGCAGAAGTTTAAAACAGAGATAAAGTAAAAGTTAATCTGTAAAGTAATCTTTAAAGTTAGATGAATCACACGCTAAACTGCTTCTTTCATCCTACTGACTGAAAGAGAGAGAGATTAGAGTTCTGATCCCAGAGGTAAACACCTACCCCAAAAATGCTGCATGCCTAAAGGTATTGCAGCAGGGACTCCTTATTTCTGCCTGAACCATACCACGGGCAGGTATAAGACTGTACCTCTAATTCTACAGTCAAGAAGAGACATTAGGAGGCAGAAAATGAATTTATAAAACCCCAACCTTTCAATGGAAAACAACAGAAAAAAAATTGGTGCACAACCATGGATGCTGACATATTTTCCAGTGGCCATCTAATCAGAAGTTGTACTGATCTTTAGGATTTCTTCAGTAGAAGTTACAGAAAAAAAAACACAATAAAATTATATATTGACATGTAAGTTTTATACTTTTACCAAGAGAATGATGTATCTGAAAAATAACTTCTTTTTTCCGTTTCATTTGTGTCAGCTTCCTGTTCAAGCTCATGTAACACTACTTGGGCTGCCTGTCTTGGTAACAGCATGAATTTATACCAAGACAGAAGTAAGCAAATCATATAGTTTTCAAGAAGGTGGGAAAGCATTGAGACTGAGTGCCTCCAGACCTTGAGGGTAGTTAAAAATGTGGAATAAATAACACATTATATTCTCTAAACAGCTCCTGTTATTTAATAACTTGCTTAATAAAAAATTAATGTTACCAGTGTGTTAATTAGTTAAACTGGCTAATGAGTTCCTAATGTCTCTGCAAGTGACAGTGAGATGAGTATTTTGAATGCACTCAGGTGGGGTTGGCTCATATTATAGAAAGCAGAGATGTGCATGGTGGGAATCTGGAGGTTTCTTCTGCCCTTCTGTAGCTGTGGAGATGAGCTGCCTGCTCTGTGAATACTTACTTAGAAAGAGANAAGAAAGAAAGAAAGAAAGAAAGAAAGAAAGAAAGAAAGAAAGAAAGAAAGAAAGAAAGAAAGAAAGAAAGAAAGAAAGAAAGAAAGAAAGAAAGAAAGAAAGAAAGAAAGAAAGAAAGAAAGAAAGAAAGAAAGAAAGAAAGAAAGAAAGAAAGAAAGAAAGAAAGAAAGAAAGAAAGAAAGAAAGAAAGAAAGAAAGAAAGAAAGAAAGAAAGAAAGAAAGAAAGGAGGAGAAAAAGAGCTATTTCAAGGGCAATTATCTAAATGAGCTGGAGAAACCTGGGATGACTAAGTCCCCAATCTCTGGAGAATTTGCTCTGAGCACTTTGATGAATTTTAAAGTGGTATTACATTCTAGGTTTTAATAACATAGCCTTTCTCCTCTTCTTCTGGCTCCAGGCAACCGTTGTTAAGTCCATTTTTTACAAAAGCTGAAGGAGCAGGCCTTAATAAGGCCAAGTCTCTAACCCCAGCACTGCAGATCTGCTGGGCTGCAGAGAGCAGGCAAGAAGAGAGATGTGTGCATTACCTCCAGCATCGCGCCTGCTGAGGAGGCCTTTTGATCTGTCCTGTCATGAGTCTGTTTCACTTTCAGTTCAGCAAATTAACTGAAGGGGAAAGAGTTTTTGGTATCTTTAGCATGATCAGTGACAACTTATGCAGGTTTGGTTTCCTTCTTCTGATATATTAATGAACCAATCTTGACAAAACAAGAGACATCTCTGATTAGAAAAACCACCAGCACCACCAGGAAATGTCAGTCCCCATCACTGGCTTACAGTTTTCAGTTGGTTTCTTTGGTGAGCAGTTCTTGAAGTGTAAAAGTTTTGCTGGTTGTGATTGGAGTCACAAGCAAATCTGGCAGTGAAATACCAAGTCAAGGTCAGGTTTAGAGGGCCTTAGTCCCTGGGAAAATTCAAAAGCCGGAGTCAGCAGCCCATAGGTGTCTTTAGCCAACATCTGGAAGGCTGGACACTTAAACAGTTAACAAGAGAAGACACAGTAAGAAGGAGGCACCTTAAACCTAACAAGGAACATGAGAGGTGCAGCTGAGCTTTGAGCACAACCTTAGGGAACTCAGGGGTGTCAGTCTCTGCAGCAGACCGGTAATCAGGAATCTGCCCCTGAACATGGGAACTGAAGTCAGCCCTCCTTATGTTGTAAAAATGCAATGCCCCTGCAACACTTGAGGAGTTTGTGACATTGTGTAGCGGGAAGGTTGCGTGTTCATTCCACTCCACTGCCTGAGTGGGACCAGAATTTCCAGCCAGTGCCTGTCCTCTCCCACAAGACCCTAAGATCACTCTGCAAGGGTGTTACAAAACAATCAAGTTAAATCTTCCTTTATGAAAAACAAAACCAACACCATAGAGCCCTGTGAATATTTCTCAGATTTTTTCCAGGGAACATCTGATCCAATTTAATTCAGTAAGTCAGCCATTAATCTCCAGCCAAATTTTGTTTTTCATTTTACTGCACATTATGATTTACTGCACAACTCTGTGTTCATTATTACTTAGAGAAGCAGTTGTTCAGATCCTCTTTCTCTTGATCTCCTGATCAGGAAAATACTGCGCAGATGGGAACAGGAGTAAGAGTATTACTCCTGTAAGAGAGCTCTTCACCAGTGAAACATAGTGTCTGTGAGGGATGTTATGATCTTGCAAATAGTTTCTGCTTCTAAGAAAGACTTAACAGTACAAATGAGGCCATCTTTCCTTACATCAAGTCTACTGTTTGCTGCAAAACCAGTGCTGTAACTGACACAATTAATATTGCACAAATATCCTGGGAGGGCTTAAAATGTTGAAATCCCACATATATATCCTTCAGTACTTAGAAGAACCTGATCTGCCCAGCACATTCCAGATTGAACCTGTTTCCTTTCTGGGAAAAAAATATCTTGTTTGTTTCTGTCATGCACAAGAAAGGACAAAGCAGAAACATATTTTCTCGTGATAACTGCTGTTGAAACCAGAGGGTGTTGTCAGTGTTCACACAGATGCTGCCTGGTCACTGTGGTCTTCCTCCTCCTTTGTGTTCTGTCTGTGGGAACCAGAGCAAAGCCCACTGAAGTTTGCTTCTGGATTAGGAGCTGGTTGGTACTGCTCATTTCTGGTGTTCATGACCATCACTCGTCTCCTGCTAAGCCTGGTAACCTCATATATGTTGAAGATGGCTGGAGATGCTAAGGAGCAAAAGCACAAACCTGTCCTTTCTGGACATCCCAGTTTGTCTCCTGTCTAAGTTCCCATTCTGAAGGGAGCCTAATGTCTTTCCACAAGACTCAAATTGACTTGTCTTCAACAACCTGGCCCACCTGATGATTTCTATTTAGAACAGGCCTCGAATTGTAAACAAAAAATTTTCTGCAGCTCAGAGCAGCATTACATTGTCCTGCACTGGGACACTCGAGAGGAAGCACTGAACTCTTGTCTAGCAAAACCCTTCCTGGACTAAAATAACTGACCTCACTTTCAAAAGGACATTGAAATAATCTTATCCAATCTGTCTAATTTGCTATGAGCTAAAGTTCTGAATTCTAGGCAACCAGCTTTTGAAAATTACTAATAAAGATTTTACCTACAATGGCCAGCTTTAGCAAACAGGGTCCTCTCAAAACATTGCCACTGTACTAGCAGCCAGCACTAGTATGGAAGCAATACTGATGCCAAGACATTACCATCTCCAGGAAACACTTCTTGAATTAACATGATGGTTTAATGGCCTGTGATATTGCAAGGAGGGAGAATTTAACTACTGGGACAAATAACAACAGGTACCTTTCACCAAACTGTTATTACTCCTAAAACCATGTTGGCACACACAGGTTTGCATGAACACCAAGAGTATTTGGGAACTCTGAAACCCCTTATGGGCAGCCTGGAGGGGCGATTGCTGTGGAAGCTTTTCTCCCTGGTTGTGATGAGCACATCATTACACTCCTGGGGAAATTCTCTTTTGGCCTCACAGTAGTTGTGGCTTTTCACTTGGGGAGGAGGAAGTTAGAGGTTTCAAACATTATTTTTTTTTTCTAGCAGTCTACCTATTTTTACAAAATATGTAGGAGTCTTGAGACCTCTATTCTTACACCTCTCTTGGCTGAGGGAGGGTCAAAGTCTTGGGAAACACACACACACCCAATGCAATTGCCTCAGTCTCACTTTTAGACAGGCTACAGATTCTGCAGAGTTCTTAGTAACACATTCTTAAAACTCTATTTAAATAATATGAATTCCTATGATATAAGTTACTTTTTTTTCCCCCCAGGATGTAAATCACAACATGGATAAGGTTCCCTTAATGGTAAGGTGTCTTGCAGCACCAGCATCATGAAGTGCTGTCTAAGATTCCTTGTTTTCCTTAGGGTCAGGCTAAACCTCATCTTACTGGTAGGGGTCATGTTCCCTCTTGTGCCTGGTCTGTCTAATGGTGTAAATCTATGGTAGGAGTTGTGAGTCTAACCCTCTTGCTCAAGCTGTAGCTATTGGAGGACTTTGCTTAGGACACTGCTGATGTGACTGACAGGACATGGGCCTATTGCAGATCCCAGGCTTGAGAAGGAGACACATGTGTCAGGCACTTGTGGCTGTTTGGGAAACTGAAGTGTTTTGAAATGGGCAGAAGAAGGGTTAGAAATTATCCTTGTGGGAAGGATGTTTCTCACTGAAGAAGAACCTTACAGCCAGGCTGTCCTCTGTGCTCGAAGGCAATGGAGGGGATAAAGCATAGGAGTTTATGAAATATCCTGTGCAGACATGTATATACCACCCTATAGGGGAAACAGCCTAATTACTGCTCTGAGCTTCCAAGGAACTCTGAGAAGAAAAGCATAAATCTCAACCATCAAGAGACTTCTGTAACTCAGACCAGGTGTCAGGTAGGCTGTTGTACAGCACAACATGACTTAACAATCACCTTTTTATCCTTGTTCTTCTGCTACTGACGCCCTTTAAGTCTAATATTCTCAGCAGTAAGGAAATTTGTTTCCACTGAGCCAAATCCCATTTGTCTAGGTAGTGAGAATAAATACCAGCTGTAGATCATTTTGGATACTAGATTTTTAACCCCATCCTGGTCAATACAGAAATATGATAGATCGTTCTCTACCACAGCTTCATAAACACGGAAAATAAAAATGACATAGTTTAAATGACCTGTGAGATCTGGGATTCTGGCTAAGACCTATCTTACCATTGATTACATCTGGAATCTGATTCATTTAGGACACATGTAACATCAGAATTACACCCTGCTGGTTGATAATAATTAAAAAGCTCTATACTTAATGTAGAATTATGGTACCCGTTAGTTTTAAATACCGTAATTATTTTAAAATATCTTCAGAAATTATTCTACCAAGGTAGAGATCCTCTTTGTTCATGAATATAGATAACTACTGAATTATAGGAATTTCTGATCCTGACAAGCTTTGCTAAGTACTCAGCTACTAATTATGAACAGGAATAAAAGGACACCTGCTGAAATAATTATTAAAGGATGTGGAACTACAACCTGCCTTTTATCGGATGGATGAAGCCAGTATCCTCCATCATCAAAGAATGCAGACTTACACATTTTATGACAAATACGCCATTATGTAAATGCTTGCATCGGTAGGCTTATTAATTTGTGTGAATACTGAACTGCTTGGATTTTAATGCAGAAGGAAAGTAGCAATATAGTTCCATGCTAAATTAGGTAAATAAAGCACTAGAGTTCCATAGTTCTGGTTTAGATCTTATTTACTCACAAATAAATCTGGACTATTTCCACAAAATTCAGTTTGTAGCACAATTATAAATCAGGGAGGAAATTAGGATTGTACCCTCACTCTTAGTAATGATTCTGTAAATTCAGGACAAAATTCCTTCCATGATTTTATCTACCCATTTTTGTCTAACAATCTCTTTTACCTATAAGAGCCTTTTTAAAATGGATGCCTAAAATGTGTATTAGTTTAATAGGAAAAAGCCTACAAAGGTTGCAAATATCTGCAGGACAAGTACATCCTAAGCATGACCTCTGAAAGCTCAGAAAATCCTCCAGATGAGATCCTGGAACACTGGGGCCATAATCTGTGGAAATACCACTACACGTCCTCCCCGTTCAACTCTTGCACCTTTCATGTGTCAGCCACTGCTGGAGACAAGGTCCATAAGTGTTGGCTCAGATGGTTTTGTGTTCCAATGTAGAATCATAGCACTGTCCTAAGGGCTTGATGTTAGGCTGAATCTAGATACTATAAGGCTTGTCCTAGTGCCTGAAATGTCCTGCCGCCTCTCTGGCTGACAGTTCTTGCAGGACAAAATTGCTTTCTATGCACTTGGCCAGTTACTATAAAAAGGATGTCTAGCTGTGCCAGGCCTGGCAGGAGACATCTCCCTCTCCTTGCCCCAGTAGTTCTGAGGAGTACATCAGCTGTGGGCCCTGCATTTACCACGTACATGCTCCCTTCTGGCTGCTGCAGAGATGAACAAAAGGAAAGTGGGAGCCAGCCATGCTGCTCCTGCTGCTGGTCTGGTCTGGTTGTGCAGTGTCTTGCCCATGGTCACATCATGATTCAGAGGCAGAAGGTAGTAATCCCAGGGGTGTCATTCAGCCACTAACTAAGAGCTGATTTATGTTCTCCCCAGACTGGAGAACAGATATGGAGGAATGTGTGGGGTTGAAGGTCCTCCCAGGACCTGGGGGCACAGCTCAATTTCTAATTGGAATCTAATCCCATCCCTGTGCCACCAGGCTACAGCTTCTGTCACTGTAGCCATGAGAGAAGACTTGGCAAGGCCTTATTTACTCTTTCTCCAAATCAGTTTAACTTTTCAGCCTTAAAGCCACACTCCAAAAGCCGTTTGCTTTCCTAGATCAGGGGCCATTCTGACAATTGTACAGATACGGTATTTTTACCTGCTGAATCACAAGTGAGGTTTGCAGTAGGGTGAAGACAATTAGTTGCACTTTTTATTTTCACAATGAACACTTAGGAGCTTGTATATGTGTAGCCAAGGAGAGGCTCTCCTAACCATGGGCTGAGGATGCACTAGATCAGATGGCAATTAAGAGCCCATGGCCTTAGGAAGTCACAAACTACTTGCAGAATGCCTCACAAACATCTTCTCCCATGGGGAAATGTTGCAATCTTCAGTTTTATTGGCTTCTTTAAGCCCCAGTTTCTTGAAAAATGGATGTTAGCATAGCCACACTGCTCTGGGATAACAAGCTCTGAGGCACCATGCAAGTGTTGGGGTCTTTACCCCCACAAGTGCCACTGCTCATCTTGTTAGCACACCTCCTCTCTCCAGTCTTTCCTCTCTGTCCAACAAATTCAGGTTTGAGGGATGGAAGAGCACTAATGAGGCATTTTACCACCCCAAACAGGGTTGTTCCGTGACATCCCCTGCAGAGCTTGGCCCTCCAAACCTGCCTCTCACCCCTTCCCCCAGGGATCATGCAGCAGTCTCAGGCACTCTCAGCTTCACAGCAAAGCTTCTCCAATTTCTTTGTTACTTTTTCTCTGGCTTTATTTATGAAAGTGGTGTGCCAAAACACTGTCCCCCTCCTTGCCACCCCTTTTGTCTCTGTTCAGCTTCCCATTGGGTATTTTGCTCTGACACACCAAGTAAAGATACAAAATATGAGGTGGGAACATCTGCCCCTGGCTATAGAGCATTGTCAAGACAAGTTCCTACACGTAAAATCAGCTTTTTCGCCCCTCTTCACAGGACCTTTCTGTGGGATGTTCAGGGCTTCCTGCCACAGCCCCCAGGGTGGCCAGCAGCCCCCAGCCCGTGCTTCGCTCTCTCCAACACAGTTACAGTCTGCAAATGTTTAAAGGCAGTTTCTTTTGAGTTAGCCACATGCTTCGAATTGTTATGTGGTTAACCACTGAGAACAAACCCCCACACAAATACCTAAGGATCAACTTGCTTGAGCCAGGGTGGTAGCAGTAGGGGCAGAAGACGAGAGGGGAGACTTCCTCATTTTGCTTTTGATGAGAAGAAAATAGTTATCTTTTGGCTTTCCTAAAGTGCCAGCAGCCGCCGCATCACAGCGCATGCTGGGTGATGCCGTTTGCACATTTGTCTGCTGATGAAAGGAGCCTTGTTCAGCAGCCGTGGCCATGCACACCACAGGCCACATCCTCCACTGGTGTAAATCAGCTCTTTGGTGAATAGGAACTGAAAATGCAACCCCCTCTCCCTGTGTGATGTTCCAGTGCCAAGCTGGGGGAAGACTTCTGCGCTTTGACATTGCCCTATCCCATGTCCCTTAACTCTTATAAAAGCTGAATACTTTTCTGCTGACTCACATAGACAGATGGATTTTGTTAACTCCAGTCGAGATAGAGGAAGATGCACTAAAAGCATCACTTACTTGGCAGGGCTGAACTCAGCTCTGAGGTTCAGGGGGGGACTGAGCAAGGAGCTTCACATCTCTCCCTGTTCAGCATGGATGGAGCTTGGCTCCTGGGTGCCACATGGGAGGAGTGATGTGTGGTCTAGGCTGAGCCCTGCTGCTAATCAGTGTCTGAAATAATGATCCATGCTGACATTCCATCCCCCTCCTTGTGCCCTCTCTAGAGCTCTGCAGCTCCCCAAAGCCCAAGAAAGAGACTTGGAGCCAACAGCAACAGAAAAAGAAAGACCCCAAAACAAGCACAGAACTCAAATCCCCACAGTAATTCCATTGTATCTGCTTAAATCTTCTTAAGTTACAGAGGATTTTAGTCAAGTAAATTAACTTCCCTTTGCTTGTGTTTCCTTGTATTTTTGAAGACTATGAAACTGTTGAGGAGCATATTGCATTACTCGTGGGGACAGTTTCCAAACATGACTGGCAGAGATGTTCATGTAGTGTTGCTGAGAGTGGACCCAAGTGGAGATGGAGATAATTACTTTGCCATGGACCAACTTTGAGATCCATCTTAACTTTATTTTGATTTCTAAAATGGCAGATTAAAGGCTCACAACATGGCTAGGATAGTCTTGAGGGGGGAAGATGCAATCCAAATATGATCTGCTTTCTCAGGTGTGAAACAAAATTGAATTCTTTGCTTTTTGACGAAAACTGCATGAAAAGGAAGGGTTAAAAATTTTTGGATGTGGGGGACATTTTCGGTGAAAGTGATTTAGTTCCTCTGGTCCATTTATCATCTGAGCAGTGAAACATCACTGTGCTTATGAAGTTAGCTCTGCAGGACTCTGTACCTGTCAAAATTGTTTATCCATACTTGCCAACAACAGCAAGAAAAGCAGGAGGACTGGCAGTCATGATGGTGAGTGAGTTGGACACATGGAGGGAGGGCGCATGAGCTGAACCTCCTCACTGATGCAGAAAAAGAAAATTCTTGAGGGAAAGAACGTTAAAGCATGAAGTGTCTAATCTTAGAGAGTTTGATGGTACAGTTCATTACAAAAAAAGAAGAATTTGCAGAATTTCTTCATGGGCAACTGAGTAGGCAGGTCTTGGTGGCCAATTAGTCCTTATGCTGCTGAAGGTTCAGGAGTAAATGCCAGCAGAAGCAGCTACTGGGGGACATTGGCACATTAACATTATTGACTGTGGGTAACTGATTTGGAATATTGCACTTAGATAATTGAAAACTGATGTGATAATCATTTATTAAGAAATTATTAAGGAACTTCTGAGTATTAGTATCGTTATGTGAAAATATATGAAAAATTCTCAATCTAAATCCAACAGAACCTTAATCCTATGTGAGGCCTATTAGGAAAAAAAAAAATAACGGGGGGGCGGGCAGAGAATTCAGGTTTATAAAAAGAAACCCGTACACAATGAGCTGAAGGTTGTGCTTCTGCACTTCCTGCTCTGGGTGTGAGCAGAAGAGGAAATACCAAAATACCCCCAGAAAAACTATTCCCACAGCATTTCCAACCTGGCTGAAACCAGAAAAGTTCTGAGAGCCCTGAAAAAAGGGGGTAAAACCCCACAACTGATCCAGTCTCAAGGATCTTACTCATAGGAAGGCCAACAAAATTTCCAAAGCTAGGAGATTTGGGTAGATCTAAATTAATCTTTATATTTCCCCTGACTCCTCATCTGTATTTTCTGCAGTTCATGGATCATTGATGACATCTGACTCTTCTGCCAGCTTTGAGAGGAGCACATTTCTGCTACAGCCAGTTTGATCACATCCATGACCACAGACCATCAAATTGCATGTTAAGTGCGAGGCAGGGCACCATGGCCCAGTCTAACTCAGGTGAGGGGTTCCTTGGCCCTCCCTTTCATTTTTTGACAGTGAACCCACTACAGTGAGAGTACATCCTGCACACACAGCAAGAACTGACCTTTCAATGCAAAAATGCCACTAGTTTCAGTGCTGCCCCATGTTAATGATTAAAACTGAATTCCTGGAGATTCCCAGGCAGACAAGACTTTCGTTTGGTCTGGCTGCTCTAGCAAACCTTCCACTTATGGCAAAGAAAACCTTGAAGATGAGCAGCAGGATCACATTCAAAGGGTTGTACAGATAGCCGGCACACCAGGCAGTTAGTTTAAAACCTCAAATCTGAAAGCTTTGCAAAGAACTTGGAAAATGGCTCTTTCTCTTTATTGGTATAAGAAGGAAAGTACTCTTTCCTACTAACCCCCCAAAATTTAAATATCAAAGTCTCTTCTTTGACATGCAGTACTGTACACTAGAATTCAGGACTTGTTCAACAGTCTACGAAAAACAGTAAAATTACTATAAAAAAATAAAATTACTATAAAAAGCTGGTTTTCCTATAGATGTTTCCCTACATCTAAGAAATTCCTGAATCAAGTTTTTCCCCTACAATTAGAGAATCAAATCCCTGGACTTTGCCCAATGAGTAGCTCAGGAATGTTCAGCACAACCACAGCCTCCAGCCATCGGACAGAACAAAAGTTGCAACAGTGATGATGCTTTATCTTCCAAAACTTACTCCGGCAACACTTCCATGGATGCCAATATTGAAATCTGCTTCAAAGAGGTCTGAAAATAAGATTTTTTTTCTTTTCATATTCTAAGTCACTGATTTTGAGACTGGTTAACTCATTGCATTTGTGACTGTGATTTAGCTAAAACCACTTAAGGCTGATAATATCATCATGAACTCTCACATGCAAAAATGAAGCTAAAACCTTAGCTAAGCCCCATGTCTGAATGCAGCTTTCCAGTTCATTCAGAGCAGCACAGCACTCAGCATTTTCCCTCCAACAACAGAAAGCCCCTTTCTGGCCTCCCAGAACATTGCTGCGTGGAATACACTGTCACTCCTCCTGCAAACTTATTTAAGAGACAATAGAGCAAATAGTTGGCACATGGTTTCTTCTTAAAACTTAAATCTAGATCCACAGTAAAATGTAAAAGGCCAAGGAAACATGCAAAGACAATTAGAAAATGCTCATTTTTCTTTTAAAATTAATTTTTGCTGAGAGTGAGACATTACAATTTACAATGTGGGCCCCATTCTGCAAGTCCTTTCTTACATGAGCTCTTTTTAAAGTCACTGAGGTTGTTTATGCGAGTAAAAGTTACTTACATGAGAAAGGACTCACAGAATCTGGCCTTACACATTTTGCTACGAAGTTTACCTAGACATTATCTGGGCTGTGGAGCAGTGTGTGTATTTTCAGGAACAAAAACTGGACTTCAATTGTTTTTTTTGGAAAAAATTCTGACTTCAGCTTCACCCATCTGCTTTTTGCAGTTTGCTCCGCAGCCACATTGAATGGACGGGCTCAGCCTTTGTCCCCGTCTCTGAGCTGCTCCTTACCAGCCACGCTCAGCCCCAACGCGCTGTAACTCACCAGGACGTGTGCAGTCTGAATTCCCATTCCAGATTTGGTCCTCAAGCCTAAGGCCATTATTCCATCTCAGACTAAAACATATTTTCTCATAGGCAGCTGAAAAAGAGCATGTTTCTTCAGGTTTTCTTCCAAAAAAATGATAAAATAAAGTGAAATAAAGTAATAATAATAATAAAAAGGAAATCCAATGTACAGCAATCCTCAGAGTTCTGGAGTATAAGACTGTTGATCAGCATCCATAAATGTCCTGACCGGTGAGGAGACACAGGCACTACAACTGGAAAGAGAGCAGGAAGGAAAACCTACCATGTGAGCAAAGTTAAAAAAAAAAGGGGGGGTGGGGGGAAGAGAGAGAGAGAAAAAGGTCTGCTCACTGGACAGCACTTGGGCTGATAGCAGGGATTTCAGGAAATCCAAACACTCAGACAGGAAATCTGAACACTGGATAAACATGCCATAATCTCCACAGATACAGTTAACGTGCAGCGTCCCTGTTAACCCATTGCCTGCCCGTGGCTGAGCCTGAAATCAGATCTGCGATATGAGATGCCTGGAAACACAAGCTGCCCGGGGGGCTCCACAGCCTGAGTGCTCAGAAGTCTGAGCAGAAGCCCTGCATTCAGCCCTGCCCTCTCCTTTTTTAACTACATTGATTTCTACACAGTGCTAGTTTAGTGAAAATGTGCATCATTTTCCTCCTCTGAGAAGATGCACCCTGAGCCCTGCAGCAACCTGCCTGACCTCCTGCATGCCACTGACTGTGGATACCTGGTAGTCCTGAGGTAGTTTTAACCTGGTTCTTTTTCTACTTCTCTTTTGCTGTAACACAAGATTTGTGTGGCTGTCTATGGGATATTTGCAGAGTCCCAGTGATTATTTATTCCTGGCTGGTGCAGTGGGGACCCCCTTTATGCCATTTTGTCAAGGAATCTAGTTCCATGGCAGAGGGGCTATAATTAGATGACCTCTAAGGTCCCTTCCAACCGAAACCATCCTGTGATTCTGTGAACTGAGGAACAAACTCTGCAGTCCCTAGCAAAATTAAGATGAAGCCTGTTTGGTTGGTTATTTTCAGAATACAGATTTTGCTCTTTGTGTCTTGTGGTTCACTTGTTGTCCTTAAAAATATCACTTTTAGGCTTCTTAATTTATTTCTTTTATGTGATCTACCCTGGTTATACTATTAATGCAAAGCTCTTAGCTAGTTACAAAAGCAAGGAGAAGCAATAATATTGCATAGAGCTGACCTCTTGCTCCCATAGATGTAATTAATAAAGTGAGGTTTACATGAGAGTTGCCAGATTTAAATTCATAGTCTTAAAAGCACACACACACACACACACAGTTAAGCCCCTGCATGTTTGCAGAATGGGGACTTCACTGTGTTTTCTGGAGGAGGACAATTGCAGGCTTCTCTGCTTTCCAGAGGTTATGGACTCCTAAGGCAAGGGCTCACTTCCAAAAATGCTTCCTCTCTCTGAAAACTGACTTTTTGGAACAGTCCTGCCTAAGCACGTTAGAAAGAAAACATCATGACTTTAGATGTTCTGATTCTCCTAAGACTTCATAGAAATAAAAAAAATGATAGAAATTAGTACCTTGAATTTCACTTGCTGGTGGAAGTAATTAGACACAGAGGTAATAGTCACTGACTGGTGCCCTCGCTTAAGGCACTGGCAATTAGCTCATCTGAAATGGCCCTAATGTAAGTCCCACATGCAATATTAACCTGTATCATTATATTAAGGTTCCTGCTAGGCACAAAATAGGAACACTATAAGAAAAGGCTTCCTTCAGCACCTTCTACTACTTGCAATGTGTTTCAGCTTATTACTTCAAAGACAGAAGCTCTGGTAAACCAGCATTCATTACAGTATTCCCTGGAAGTGGCCAGGCTTGGACATCATGCCTGGACTATGGAGTTAGGTTGTGTTGGCTGCAGGGAGCCTGGCAGCAGAACTGGGGTGGAAAATGGTGCTTTGGGGGCACCCCTTCCTCAGGAACTCTCCTCTGGTCTCCAGCCTAATTCTTGATACAGAAAATATCTTTCAAGTTGTGTCCTCAGGTTCGCAGTCATTCTCCTACTACTTTTAAGAAAGCATGAGGCTGGTAATGGAGGTCAGTCCCTGTGAGCATGACTGGAGTGCTGGTGGCTGCATCTGTGCAAAGAGCTGGTAGAACAAATACTTGACTTTAGAGGCATGAAGTCATCTGCCTTGCCTAGCACGTGCTGCGTGAAACAAGGACCAAATGGTTGCTTGATGATGTCAGGAGGAAACTGGTAGAAAAACAGGGAAAAATTAAAACATGTCATGGTTGAACTTCTTTGCTTTTTTTCCTTGTTCCATGTGCTGTGCCAGTGAGCTATTTCAGTTATTCACTTTTTTTTCCGTAGAAGTTCTTCTGTTGTCACAGTATTTTTCACCTTCTCTTTTCTTGTATTTTCCCCTCAGTGCCACTCTTTCCAGTAGCAAAATGAAAGCAAAAAATAGAGAAAAGATATAAAGTGCAGTCTTTTCATTATAGCTGAAAAGATTTAAAAAAAAAGAAGAGAGAGAAAATAGGCATAAAACTTTAAAATATGCATTTTGACAAAAAAAACCCCAACTTTTAAGATTGAGGGACTTTTCATTTGAAAATGTTCAAGCAGCTTTAGAAAAAAAAGGAGCTGGGGGAAGTGGGATATAATTTATTACCACTAACATCTGCTGTAAATCAGTTAGAGGTAGGCAAACATTCCCTACCAGGGCAGAGTTAGGTCAAGGTGAGAGGGGATAAAGCAATAATTAAAAAGACCAGTGTCCTCCTGCTACCTTCAATAGGCTATAAGCAGAAGAGCAAGTGCTTGCTGCAGAACTGGGGTTCTGTCTAGAAAAATTTCAAAGGGGGGGCAAAAAATCATTTCTATTCAATGGAAAACTATCAGTTTATATTACATCTCCAACAACTTCCCTACAGAACCACAAAAAGTATTATACTTTTCTGGTTTTTTAGTTAAAAAATAAGTTGAAAAAAATGTGCTTATTGTGAAAAGTTTAATTTAATGGGACATTTCTGTTGAAAAACTCTACAGAAAAGTGTTATTGTCAGTCTTGGTAAAACAGAGAACGGGGACAGCGTGGTAGGCAAAATAATGAAGCTGACAATAATAAACTATACAGAAACATTCCAGCTGAAATGGGGTAGAAACAAATCTTCAAACTCAAGCAAGCAGAGTTATCAAAGCTAGAGAGTAGATAAAGATTCCTGGAAGGGCACAGCAGCTGCAAAAATTCCCCCATCACCTTAGGAAAAAAAAAGCCAGTGACCTTACTCAGAACAGATGTGAAGATTCTTGCTTTTAAATTGAGAAAAACCCTCCACCACATCCACCGTTGATGTACCCACAGCAGCTGAGCCTTTTGATCACTTGCTCTATATCCCCGGGATGTAGCTTTGTGTATTCCTAGAGCTGATAACAAAACTGTCACTGCTTCCACAAAAAACTCTATGGCTACTGAATTAAGACAAATCAGTTCATTAAAGATTAAAAGGGTTTATATATATATGTGAAAGATAAAGCACATGAAATCATTATTGAGATCTTGAACAAAATGCTTGAGAAAGTTATCATCAACCTATGAGGCCCCAAGCTCTGTTATTTTCCATGTTTCAATGACAAGCCCTATCATTATAATTGTTAGGAATTTTTTTCATTATAGATTTGAAAGAAAGATCAGTTCTTTACTGCCCTACTTATTGGATTTGGAGAATATTTCAACAGAATAAATAACACATTTGGAGAAAGAAATTGCAGGTCCCATTTTTGTCACTACCCACCCTTCAGTCACCCAGAGGCTTTACATCCTTTAAAAGAATGTCTTAATATATTCACAGGAAACTAATTTACTTTCCCTTTTGAGCATGGCCAGCCCTGTGGCTCAGCCATCCCAGACCTCTCTCTCTCTAGCTACCAAACACTGGATGCCAGAGAAATACTGTGACATGCTAAACCAAGTTCCCCAATCACACTGGGACTCTATCTGGATTTACTACAGCCTATAATAAAACTTCTCTAACAATAGAGGAAATGAGTAGAAAACACTATCCAAAAGGATTTCATAAACACTGACACAACTTACCATAAGCTATAAACACTATTTTTCATGAAAACTTCAGTAATTAACTTGTTTAGAGACTTCTTGCTGTGCTACAAAACATATCTCTTTGTGCACTGGCT
This sequence comes from Machaerirhynchus nigripectus, assembly GCA_013397975.1. Lineage (NCBI taxonomy): Eukaryota > Metazoa > Chordata > Aves > Passeriformes > Dicruridae > Machaerirhynchus > Machaerirhynchus nigripectus. The sequence goes on along the minus strand of VZRQ01009102.1, from coordinate 2,063,632 downwards.
TTCAATTTGAACATTTCCTTGGAGATCCCTGCCACTTTTATTATTAGTCCTGCTTCTTCCTAAATGAGCAGCCAAGGAGGTTTACTTTTGAGATCAGCATCCCTGCTGGCAATGTTGCACTAGGAAAAGCACCAAGCCCCCTCCATCCAGCAGCAAACCATGTGCTCTTAGATTACACAAGAAACATTGCCACTTTCCCCACTGTTCATTCACTGAAATACAGCAGAAGCTGTGTTCTAACAGGTTTAACGACATGTTTGTACATTTATTAAGCAAATAGCACCTCTTGACGTTCTGAAAAGGTCCGGGCAGTAGAAACTGCCTTGACAAGAAGCACTTGACCCTTGGTGGTAGCTACAGGCTGCAATAATGCACAGGAGGCTGTGCATGTTTCATTTTCAACAGTTTAGAGGTTTTTTTTTTTAAATAAGAAAAAACCCCAAACCCTGAAGCATTTCCTTTTTTGCCTCTCCTTCATTGTTCCTTGTTACAATGGCAAAAATGGGGAATATATTCGCAGTCCTCTTTCCCCCCCTATTTTCTTTCCAATGTGGCATGTGAAGGGAGGAAACCAAAGACATGTACAATTTTTTTACCGACTCTGCTCAAAAAATGCTGTATAGAAATATACAGTAAAGGGTACTAAAGAAAGTAGATGTCACCTAGAGAGGTCCCCCGTGGTGTCAGAGTAGCTGCTGACTTCATCTTTTTCCAAAGATATATGGACAGTCCAGATAATGTTTAGAGACAGCTATAAGTTGAATTATGCACCACATACCCAAGTTACAACAAAAATGTGTGGAGCTTTCTGAGTCTCTCTACATCGTTCTCTATGGGTTTCCAGGATGTCACTTGTGCTGAAAGGGCTGGGTTGGAAGGACACCTTGGACATGTGAGCGTCACACCAGGCTTATTCTCCAACTGCCACCAAAATTTTCCTTGATTTCCTTTCTAAAAATGGTTGAAAAAGACACCTCCTCAATGTGTTGTCATTGGTTTGTAACAGAAAATTAAATGACAAACAGAGCTCAAGAATTCCAGACATTGACAAACACTATGACAAACCTCAGTTGATCACCAGACTGGTTTAGCAATTAGGGGATTTTTAAAAAAAAGAAACGTAAGCTTCTCATGATCTGGGTCTTTGGAAGTCATATGAGCAATTATTTTAAGCTATTTTTACAATGAAGACTAAATGTATACATAAAAATTAGTGCTATATTTCTTGTCAATACCTCATCACAAGGAGCTGAGCATTTGTAAGTATGGATGGGTGCCATGAGACTTGTCATAGACATGTGAGAGTCAACACTGTTACAAATGCTGCAAGCATCACATGCTCTAAGCACTGAGTATTTGGAGGCAACATAGGCTATGTGCATGAGTTGTTAGCCTGGAGAGCTTTAGAGTGGTCCAGAAAATTAAAGGCCACTGTGAAAAAAGTGTTATTTCTAATTGTATTCACAGCTTTTGAAAATAAGTGATGGCCGTCATGGAAACATGCCTACAAAGAGGAAGATAAACTCAAATCCATTTTTGTTCCACAACTTTAGGTGATTAGGAATTTAGATTTTCATACATATGCCTATGTGTGTGTCATCAAAATCTAAACCCTCAAATGCTGATGAGGAAACAGGACTGAGAAACAAAGCCAAAGGGTAAAATAGAAGTCTTCTCTGTTATGGCCCCAATGTATGTAGATGAGAAGAAGATGGCCCAGCAGAAGGTTGGGACTTCTGCAGAAAGATGTAATTTTTGCAGGGAGAAACTCAGGGCAGTGTGAGTGGCGGCATGGCCTCTGTTAGACCCAGTGAGTGAGAAAGTGCTGTATCCCATGCTCAGAAGGGCTGCAGTGCCTGTCCTCCACTACCAATGCACCTGGGACCAGCACCAGAGAGGTTTGTGGGGAGAAGTAGTGATTGGAGAAGAGACTCCCTATGGTCACAGAGACTGCAGCACTTCCCCAAAGGAGGAATAGGCTCTGCAGATGTCTCATTTCCATATTTCTCCTCATCACGTCACTGTTCTGGCTGCTTACACTCTGGTTATAGGCTCCTCTTCGGAAAAAGCTCCTTCATGTCTTGTGGGAGGTGGTGGCTGCCTTCATCCCACTCTCACTTGCTGTGAATCCCTCTGCAAGTGTTCACCAGTTGAAACACTCATCCTATCTCAGCCAGGATCTCTCATTTTTGTTCTTTATCACTGGGGCTTTTAAACACAGCGTCTGTTTAAGGGCTACAAATCACATCCATGGAGGAAGATCGTACAACACCAAACGTTAATTAATCCCCTTTCTGAATAACTCTTCTTGGGCTAGTCATCTTGCCTTCCTACCTTTTAATTTCAGCACACACTGCCTCACTAGTTTTATACTTCAGAAGGAGGTACCCGTACTCCCAATGCTCAGGGCAACCACAAAGTAGTGCTCATGTGGTTCTTCTCAAACAAATGAGGGATTTTGACTTTTCCTCTCTGGAGGTCAGATGAGAGATCTGCTAGTCAATCTTTGGTTACTCAGTGACTAAAGGCCAGAAGTTTACAACCTATTCCAAATACCTTAACACCTTCTGACTGGCTGCCTGGGGCCCAGACCACACTCTGCCCTGGTGGCTTTCCCCTCCTGATCCCTGTCCAGTCCTAGGAAGCAGATTAAATTATTAATGAAGTTTCATGGATCTTATGAGTTCCATGAGTTCATAAGTTCAAGCTCTTATGCTGGCCTTGGTCAAATCACCTAAACTTCGCTTAAAGTGACAAATCCCAGGGCACTTCCAAACTGCTGTCTAGTTGTGTTCTGGCTTAATCCCAACCTGAAACAGGACAAAGGGATGTGCAGTAACCCTACTCCACTCCACTCATACATTTCCCCGTACCTTCTGCTTAGACAAGACACAGCCTGGGTCTCTCTGGCTACACCTCTTACCTTGATGAACTGTGCCTCAGGTTGGGGTCCATTTTCTTGTTAGGTGTTTTATGTTGGTTATGTTTGCACTGTCTCTAGGGCCTGCGTCTCAGTTTTCAGCTCTTTGCCTGAATTTTCTCTGTATGGTGAGCCCATGGCCTTTCTCAGACTGAAGCCTGAGGGGGAGCCAATGTGTAATTGATGCAGCTGATCAGTAGAATAGAATATTTCGTTGGAAGAGACCTAAAATCTTCATCTAGTCCAACTGCCTGACCACTTCAGGGCTGACTAAGAGTTAAAGCATGTTGTTAAGGGCATGCCCTTATACCTCTTAAACACTGACAGGCTTGCAGTGTTGACCACCTCTCTTGGAAGATTGTTCCACTATTTTGACACCCTCTGAGGCATGTTGAAAGAAAGGCAAAGCAACTGGGGAAGGGTCTAGAGCACAAGTCCTATTAGGAGCAGTTGAGGGAACTGGGGGTATTTAGCCTGGAGAAGAGGAGGCTCAGGGGGGACCTTGTTAGTCTCTAGAACTGCCAGTAAGGAGGTTGTGGCCAGGTGGGGGTTGGTCTCTTCTCCCAGGTAGCAAGTGACAGGACCTGAGGGAATGGCCTCAAGTTGCACCAGGTGAGGTTTAGATTGGACACTGGAAAAAAATATTCACAGAAAAGGTGGTTAAGCATTGGAACAGGTTTCCAAGGGAAGTGGTTGAGTCACTGTCCCTAGAGGTATTTAAAAGACAGGTAAATATGGCACTTTGGGTTAGTAGTAGTTTACCACAGTTTAACGGTATCTTGGAAGTGTTGGGTCAGGCTTGAAGATCTTAAAAGTCTTTCCCAACCTGAAATTACTCTGATTCCATGAAATGCTTCCTAATATCAAGTCTAAACCTCCCCTGGTACAGGTTTAAACCATTCTCATGTCCTACCAATGGATCCCAGGGAGAAGAGCTCAGCACCTCCATGTCCCCTCCCCTCCTCAGGAAACTGTTAGAGAGCATAAGGTCGACTCTCAGCCTCCTCTTCTCCAAACTAGACAAGCCCAGAGCACACAGCAGCTCCTCATAGGACATAACTTCCACCCCTTTTACAGGCCTTGTTGCCCTCTTCAGGAGACATTCAAGGACCTTGAGATCCTTCATCAATGGTGGGTCCCAGAACTGTGCACAAAAGCCAGATATAAACTTGAGCCCTAAGCCAACACAGGCAAAAACATCTATCTGCCTCAATTCTCCATGTACAAATGGTCATAATCACAATGTATGGCTTTACAACACGTTACTTGGACACAGGTTGCACAGATGCTTCAGGAGTAGGATTTGTAAGGCCTAAGCATGAATTTTAAGGATGGGATGATGTCTCATATTTCTACCATTATGGCTCTAGTGGTCAAATTGGATTCTTTACTGTATAAGAAACTAGAGAAAATGTCATGCAAGGCAGACTGGATTACATCAGTTTTCCCTTTCTTGCTTCAAGACTTCATATACATTCAATATGAAAGCTTGGCTTTCTCACTTAAAATGTACAAGAAGTTTAGAAGAAAGTAATATTCTTGTCTGGGGGAGCTCCAAATCAAATGATTTCTAAAATAAGCCTGAAATCAAGAGCCACTGCTGTTAGCTGTGTGAAAAAAGAGAGAAATATTAACTTCTGTGGGAGGAGGAGCTGTACCTTAAAAAAATGTTGCTATTGAACGCAAAGCTGGTATGGAAAGCTCAAGTAATTGGAAACACATGTTCCTGGCTGCAGGAGTACAGCACATAAACTGCAGAAGAAAAATAATAATAGAAAGGACACGGAATATTCGAAAATATAGCGAGAGAAGTCAACATTTTACAACTTGTTAATAGTGACTATACCTGGAATATTGTTTCACTTCACCATTAACCTTAAAAACAAAAATATATCTGTTGACTTTCTGTTGTTCACCAACTTTAAAATCAAACAGAGATCTCAGGCATGTTGGATGATAGTATTACATAAGGAGAATATTTTAGTAAACTATCTGAACAAAGATGACTCATAATGATACAGATGAATATTTTATTTTAAACACAAAATGTTGTGAATTACTTAGCACCTAAAAATAACACGCCCCCTCTTAACTTTCAATGAACTGTGTTGACGTTGCAGGAGTTTCGAACTTCTTCAGTACAGCAAATCATCCATCTTTTGTAGTCTGTTAACAAAAATATCTCTTTTGAGGCCAAAGCTTCAAACCCAAAGCACACATAAACCCCCTCACACCCACACTCCCTTCGGTTTGCAGCTTTTTGTTCCGCCTCTCTCCCTTCTTGGGTAGTAAAAGCCACAGGAGGAAGGAAGGCTGTGAAATCTGCACAGAAAAATTAAAATTCAGTGCATACTGTAAAATATACCATAACCATACTGTAAGAGAGTGTAGATCAGTCACTTAAAGCTGCGTGGGTAGAGCTGTGGCAGAGCTGCCTCCTCTCCATCTTTGGTCACTTAAGTTTCTTCCCATCCCTGCTGGATATGTGAATATGTGTTTTCCACTTCTTGATTCATCCCTGATTTACCCTCCCTCTCTTCTCAGCAGGGGTGAGTTTTGCAGTTCTCAAATGTCTGTGCACTGACCCAGCTGCAGTCTAGATCAGCCCTGGTCAGCTTGGGGCAGGAATATCCTACATAGCAAGGGTGTCTCAGGCAATTTTGGTCATGGAAACCCAGATCCTTCTTAGGCCCTGTGCTCTTCGAAATCGTCATAAATGACTTGGATGCAGAACTGGAAGGGATCAAACTAAGCAAGTTTGCAGATGATGCAAAACTGGGAGGAGCTGCTTACTCCTTCAATGCAGGGAAGCCCTGCAGAGAGACAGACCTCAGCAAATTAGAGGACTGGGCAATCACTCAATAAGCAACAATATGAAGTTCAACAAGGGAAAGTGCTGGATTCTGCATCTGGGATGGGACAATCCTGGTTGTGCAGACAGACTGGGGAATGAGATGCTGGAAAGCAGCACTGTGGAAAGGCATCTGGGGGTCCTGGTCTGTGGGGGTTGAACATAAGAGGTGCTCTGGCAGCCAGGTGGGCCAACTGTGTCCTGGGGGACATCAGGCACAGCATCACCAGCTGGGCAAGGGAGGGGATTGTCCCTCTCTGCTCTGCACTGGGGTGGCCTCACCTCAAGTCCCGTGCTGTTTTGGGTGCCTCAATATAAGAAAGGTATTAAGCTTTTAGAGTGTCCAAAGGAGGGCAACAAAGATGGTGAAGGGCCTTGAGGGGAAGCCGTGTGAGGAGTGGCTGAGGTCACTTGGTCTGTTCAGCCTGGAGAAGATGAAACTGGGGGGAGACCTCATTCCTTGTGAAGGGAAGCAGAGGGACAGACACTGATCTCTTCTCTGTGGTGACCAGTGATGAGGCCTGAGGAAATGGCCTGAAGTTGTGTCAGAGGTGGTTTATGGGAGGTTTACTTTAGATATTAGAAAGAGTTTCTTCAGTCAGAGGCAGAGGGTGATTGGGCACTGGAACAAGCTCCCCAGGGAAGTGGTCACAGCCCCAAGCCTGATAGAATTAAAGAAGTGTTTAGACAGTGGTCTCAGACACATGGTGTAACTCTTGGGGATGGTGCTGTGCAGGGCCAGGAGTTGGACTCCATGATCCTTGTGGGTCTTGAACTCAGCTTATTCTGTGATTCTGTGGTATATATTTGCTTTCAAAAATGTGAAAGTATATGTCTGTTTGAAAAGCCATTTTCAAACTGTCAAATTTCAAGCCAATGTCAAATTTCAAGTTCTTCTAATGGAGGAGTGAAGTTTTTTATGAACAAGGCCTTCACAGTGCTGTAATGTGGGGGGTGGGGGGAGGAGGTGGAAAAGGAGCTTTCCCTGCAAATTCATCATCTTGGATGACTCAAGCCTTTAAATTTCCAGAAAGAAATAATTATTTAAAATAGATCAGCTTGAGACAGACAGCTAAGGTAGAAGTAGTGGCAGAAATAGCTACAGCATAGTGAACTAAATTTCTCAGGGTTTTCATATGGTTGAGGCTATTTCAATGGTAATCAACATACTTCCTGCAAAGGCTTGTAATCCAAAGGCCCTGAAGTTAACAGGAAACTTTCTCTCAGTTTTTTGGTCTTCAGGTCAGACTTCTGAATCATTCAATGCTGTACCTATTCATAGGGAATACAACATATGTGGTCCATCAAAAGCCAGTTCTAACACTGCATCTCAAGATTGGCATAATCTTGCATTTCACACATTTCATTTCTTCCCCTTGCCAATGTCACTTGGCCTCTGTCCATCATGGGCCATCTTTAATGTGTGGTTTAATGGTTTTTCTTCTGATAAATGTCAGGTAAATTATCTCATCTGTGAAAAAAAAAAAAAAAAGGGATCCTTCAGAGGACAGACAGAAGTAGATGCTGTATGCTATGGGGTCTTGAAAAGCCTGTGCAATGACAAGAGTATATTTTATTCCAGTAAGAGTAGAAACTTATTCCCACACCTGCAGGTGTTTTCCAGCTTTTTTGATGAGCTCCACATCTCAATACAGAAATTGCCTCATGGGCATTTATCCTCCAAGTTATTGTGTAACATCCCTGTGGCAATTTACATTACATGGAAAACCATACTGAAAAAGCATTTGTGCCTCTTTTAAGAGGTCTTTAGAGGAATATGGGTATTGACCTTCCAGTAAAAGTTGACCATGGTTTCTGCTTTTGCTGTTTATCTCATCTCTTCTCCTTCCCTTGGCTCTGTTCCTTTCAGATGAAGTCCAGGATGAAAGTCAGCATACTGCAGGCACAGTGAGCTCACCACTGTGATGTGGACCACGGCTGAGGAATCTCCATCCCAGTCCTTTTCTAGGGTGAAGTTTCAGTGTGACATGCAAAATGCTAACAGGATCACAGATCTTATTTAAAAGCAAAATAAAAGAAAGGCAAATCAACACCCCCAGTGATTACTTCAGAGAGATTTATAGCCAAGGATAACACCTCTCCCTGATGCATTCTGCTGTACTTTTCCAGGGTCATTTGCCTTGCTTTTGCAGAAACAACAGGATGGCACTGGGACCTGAACTCTGACTCTGTGCTGTTTCTGCTGCTCTGGATGCTGATGCTGTTTCACAACAGATGAGTTAGATCCAGATGGACATGTGAGTTATCTTTTCTCTAAAGAAGAAACTAACCCCTGACAATTTTATATAGTTAAGAAGTTACTTCTGTCATTTCTTGGCATGATAGATTATAGACTATTAACATAGTCTAATTGCTTATGAAAATACCAGATTGTTTCTTGTTAAAGTAACAGATTCACATCAATCCCCATTCATTTTAAATTCATGATTTCAGCACTTTCACATAAAGAATGTGCAAAAAAAAAAGGTTTTTTTTTATTGGACTTGTAGAGATAAGCATGTTTGAAATTTCAAAATGGAGTGATAGGTACAGTTGGCATTACATTTAACTGCCCAGGAAAAGTATTTCAATGCATAGAATACTATATAATTTTTTGAACATTCCTTTCTTACAGCAAAGATGAATCTTTAAATACTGGCCTATTCTCAAAGGTTTCTTTAGGACTTGTCTGAAATCTCCTCATATCATGCCATGGAGGACAAGCAGGGATAAGAAAATAATATGACAGTGATTAAAGGTAGAAATGCACATAGTACCAGCAAGAAATTCCTTTTAGCTGATACCTATCCCAGTTTTCCAGCTACTTAATGTACTTAATGTCAGCTTTTGTTGTCAGCTTTTAAATATTTGTTTATATTTACAAGAAGAGTTTTTGAACCAGTCAAAACATGTATTTGCATGGTTCACATAAAGAAAAAAAATGGAAAACAGAATTACTGGGGAGCAAGCCAGTCAAATATCTGATATTTGGGACACTCTCTCTAATTTAGAGGATGTTAACATTTTCATAATAATTAATAACATGAGGAGGGGTCACCTGAGTGTTCTTGACCTAAGAAATATCGTGACAACTGCCATAGAAGAAGGTTGCAGAAAACAAGAAAAAGGAAGGAAGCCATGAGTAGCCTTCACTTCAGATAACCTCTGACTTAAATGACTGATTCCTTGTCTGAGCTTTTCCTTTCTAGGAGCTCCTGATGCTCAAGAGAGGGTGTGACACAAGGCATTAGATGATGGCAGTGTTAACTCCAGAGCTCTGGAGGAGATTGGCCAATGTCCAAGAATGAGGAGCCTCTCAAACATGCTGCATGCTGATAGCAAGATTGCAGTGGAGAAATTTTCCCCTCTTGCATCCGTAGGCAGGATGTAATATGTGCATTGCTCACATAAGGCACTGCACCATGTTCACAGCTTTTCCCTGACCTCACTGCTAGACCTGAAGCACTGGAGTAGATTAAAGGGAACATTTGCACATAGTGAAATCTCGAGTTGTTCCGATGTCAGTGGAGGCTGGGGAGCCACTTTGCTGTAGTCAAGCATGCTGAGCAATGTCTGATTTTAATGCAAACCAAAGCTCTCCTCAGCATGAGTGAAGGCTGCAGTGTCGTTTCTTCGCATCATGCTCATTCTCTAGGGGCGTCTGGGTCATCTGTTGTGTGTACAGAGACATTGTCCCTCACCCATCAGGGCTCCAGCAGCTGCCTGTTGGTGTTCAGAAATGCAACCAAGGCCTCAAGACAGTGGGAGCCCATGCTGGGAGGGTGAACCAGAAAGCTGGAATTACAGCACTTGGATCTTGGCCAGAAACACCAGGGTGAAAAAACAAACCCTCCAAATGAGCTACTGAGACCTTATGTGGTGGTCACCAGCAGGATGTTTGTTTTCCATCTCCTCCATGGGACCGCACATCCAGCTGCAGTTTCCCATCTTAAAGCGGTGCAGGGATCTTTGCTCAGGACTGACTCAGAGGAAATGGTGCCACTCAGTCGTGGCACTCATTCAATGGTGAATCACTGTGTGACTTCCCCCAGTTTGGGGGTTTTCTTTGAGACCTTAGAGCTCATTCTGCAGCCTTCCTCCCCAGTGGAGGGATGGATGGAAAAGCAGGAGCTGTGGGATCGCAGGACAAAGAGCAGCAACACTGCAGGCAGGGCTCTCTATGAGCCTGTGTGTTGCCCCAGGCCTGCTCCAGCAAACCAATACACATATGCTTAACTCTACACTTCTGAGGCATAATCCCATTAATTTAAATGGGATTACTCATGGGCTTAAATTCCTGCAGGATCAGCAGTGAGGTCTGTTGCTGCAGCTGCCGGCTGCAGTACAATTAATGATGTAACAAGAGTTTTGCTCATTCTATACCCAAGGGCTGCCTTGCTGAACATCAGCACTGCTCATAGCCTCCAGCCTGAAAAATGAGCCCTTCTTCAATTCAAAGGTCTCCTGGGTTTTAGCTTTGCTTCCTCGTCCTTTACCTGCAAACCAGACTTTCCTAAATTAGACTCTCCTATGGTTTCTGCCTCTTCTTCATTGTCCCCAGGCTGCATGGAGGATTTTTGTCTCTACCACTGCTTGTGGATCAATGGATCACCTTAACTGCCTTGATCAGTACAGTACAGTGAAACACACAGGCGCACACCCGCCCTCCCCTGCTTATCTTCTCTAAACAAGCATATTTCCTCCTACTTAACATCTTTCTGCTAATCTCTACCATCCTGCTAGAGCAGGCGGCCTCTGAAAAGAAATAGCTTCTCCACTTGCCCTCAGGTCGTTTTGGTCATTGGATCCCACTGCCAGCCCAAGGGTAAATCCACTGTCTGCAAAAGGAAAGTTAGTTAAAGCTGGGGATGAAAATATGACCTAAAAGTACTTCCCTCCCTCTTGCTTTTTATATGGATGGATATTTTATTTTCTATGTGGTAGCTGCTTTTATATCTGAAATCATCTGGCCACTTATATTTTAAATGAATCAGTAAGGCTGTGAAGTTAGTGACTTTATTTTAACAAATAGCCTAATGAATTAATTAATCCATAGTTTGCTTTTAAGGGCTCATGCACAATGTTAGTAATGTCACATGTAAGTAAGTCTAACACATATAGAATCAGGAGAGGCAGTCTCTGAGGGAAAGTGAATTGCTTTTGTTTAACTGCATGCATTTTAACATTTTGGGCTTAGAAAAAAAATAATTTTCCCACTGGAGACCTTTTATGCCAAGTTTGAGCCTGGAGCAACTTTTTATGGCTCAGTTGCAGTAACCCCTTGAATATGGGGGTTTATAATGGAAACTCTGACGAGCTCTCAGCTAAAGCACTTCTAACAGATGTTTCTGTAATGAAGGGGCTGTGCAGAACAGGCAACAGAGAGCAAACTGTATTTTGCAAAGATTACAGATGATTGTGCACAATTTATAAAGCAATGGTGGCTTTAACCCAAAGTCGCATGCTCGCACCAGGCTGTGCCCCGTGTGTGTGCATACATTAACAGCAGAGTGTTTCACTAACAGAACCAGCTGTTGAATGCAACTCTTGCATAGATTTTAAAATCCAGGTCACTTTGCTCTTCTGAACAGTGATTTGGTAGTGATGGTGGTGACAGGTATGCTTTCATTCAGAGTGCCCTGAAGATGGATGATCAGTACTCCATTAAACTAGTCTGAGTAGAAACCAAATTGTCTGCAGCTGAGGGGAATTAATTTGACACTTTGGAACTTTCTTCTCTACACTGTGTCATCTCCAGTAGTCACAGACGTGGCAGAATGAATCTCCTGGTCTCCTTCTCCAAGGGGTTGATGGGCGCAAGCTGAGTGCCCAGGGTGTGCTGTGCTGGTTTGTCCCCATCTGGTTTGTGGGCCCTGGGGACAGTGTGGATTTGAGCAGATTGGGAGAGTCTGGAGATGAAACTGGGCAGAGAATCAGGAAGCTGTGTCCTCACAACACATTCTAACCTCAGAGACCCAGATGTCTTGGCCCTCGGTCACTGGAATGTTGAAGTCTGTCTTAAACAGAATTATTAAGAGAAAGAAAATGAGCTCAAAACTCCCTAGAAAAGGAGGTTTTATATCTGGAAATGTTACCAGAGGGTCTTTTGGGTTTTGTTCTAATCTCCCTGTCAGTGCTCATTAAGTGGAGCCCAGAGTCACTGGACCATCATCTGAGGGTGTGCTTGATGGTGCTGCGGAGACCTTGAGAGGCAGATGCAAGGCTTGCAGAGCCTTCCTAGGCAGGACGCAAACGGCATTTTTATGTCACACACACATTGATTTGTTCCAAGTGCCTCCTTTTTTATGATCATGTTTTGCCAGTCTGAATTCCTTTTGGGTGAGCAGCAGCGACAATGTGTAATTAACGTTCTCCTGGTTAATGCTCTGTTAATGTGCTGTACCCAGAAAAATGTGGTCCCTGGGGCTGTATTCATCACTGCCTTGCAGGTAGTTTGGAATAACTGTTCCCTATGTGAAAACTTCACTTTTCTCCATCAGTGCAAGGAGCAGAGGCATCTGTTAGTACTGAATAACTGAGATGAAACTGCTTACAGCATTCTTCAAGTGACAGCAAAGGAGAAAAAACCCCTGGACTGACTTTATCAGTTTGCATTTGATACAACATGTTATTTTTAGGGCTTAGTTAACATGAAAGCATGTGGGTTCAGGATTGTGTGCTGGAGTGGGCTCCTCCCTGCCATCACATTTTGTGCTGTAGTGGACCTGAAAGGACTCCAACTGCCCATTGTGACAAAACCACTCTACCCTTTCAGGGCAGCTTATGGCATCAGTGCATTATTCTCTATGCTAAATTGCCCACTTTTAAATACCTGGCCAAGTGTTTCTAACTTCTCAGTTATCTGCTCCTTGGAAATGGTTTGGCTGCAGCACTCTTCCATTTTCTTGACTTTCTGTCTTTGCTTTTTGTTTGTCATAGTCCTTCTTCCCAAATGCCACGTTTGATGTATCAGAGCTGAAAGGGTGCTCCAGCTGCCACAGGCTGCTGAGGAGAGCACAGCCCACACTGGAGCAGGAGCTTCCTTGTCACTCGCCTGTCCCTTGGCCATGGATTCTCTAGTTATGAGAAGCGCAACGTTTTCACCAGCCCGCCCTTATCTTTCTGTGGTGGAGCTATCAAGAAGCAACAGATAGCTTTTTTCTGAGTGAACCCAGTAAATTTGTCATAACGGATTCAAATGTGGGAATGTTATGTTTATCTTAGTGGAAGGACAAACAATACAGTTATAACCATAAGCAGAGAGGAAAGCAAAACTGGAGCAGTGCAGTGCAGGAGAGGTCTCCAGAGAGCGTTCCCTCCAGCTTACCCTTCATCAGTCACTGTGGCTTAAAGGGATAAACATTTTATGTCTTCTTTCGCCTACGCCACAGCCGTCTCATCTGTTGGTAAATTTGGGCCTGTGCTGTTCTATCCTTAGCAGACCCCTACTAATCCTCCTCTGGAGGACCTGTTTTGATTTTTAAAGGAATAACATTTGGAGGGCAATAAGCAAAAATTCACTGCTCAGACTTAGGAACTAGTGATCTCTGATGTGCCTGCCAAAGCTGACTTTGGGCAAGGCACAGGCATCCGCATTTAGTTGCCGAAAAAAAATGGCTGTTTTGGACTGAAACTTTCAGTAGCTCTGTTTCCATAACTGAAGATACAAATGGCCAAATTTAAGCCCACAAAAAAATATTGTTATCTTTAAAATACACTGATGTATTTTGTATTTGTATAATATACAAATACACTGATGTATTTGTATTTTATTTACTGATATATAGATATGTTATTTTAATGGTAAAGACTGGACAGTGTATTGTAGTTACACTTAAGTGACTGATAGTTGCATCAATACTAGGTCAAATCTGACCAATGGCAGTGAGTCATTTTCACTACTTACATATAAATGCTATATATTTGTTTTCCCCAGTGCAGTGCATTTCCCCACACTCAGTATTTTAACCTCCTCTTCCACTGTCTGGCTATTTGGCAGGAGGTTGTGGAGGTTACCAGAGGAGCCTGTGTGAACTCATCCATCCATTTGCTGACCATTTGAAATGATGGATGTCCTCTTGTTATTTATCTGTTCCTTTCACAGAGGCTCATATATGAACAGTAAATTAGCTGAGAGTGCACAGTGACATACTCTGACACTTTAAATTTATGTGTGCATATTCTAGAACCTCCATAAAAATGCATTAGGTTATTGCAGGAGTTAAGGGTGGGCTGCTGTACTTGGTCTGTATAAAGGGAACCTAAGGTGCAGTGGTAGGGAATCAAACCTTTAAGTGCCCAACCTTTTAGACTTTGAGTGACAATGATAGATTTTAATCAGCAGCAGCATCTTGGTTTGTGATAGCATTAGCTTCAACAATTTATTGTCTTGATGAAGTTCATGGTAGCAAAGTAGCTCTGAAAAATGAAGAGCAAGGGTTAATTTCTGGCTGCCTTTAAGCTGATGGCAGAACTGCTGATGACTTCAAGGGTGAAGATCTCACCTCGGGTTTCAGCTGGTGTAAGTTGACATTCCTCCATATACTTCAATAAAATCAATGAAGCCCTGATGATTTATTGCAAGTGAGAATCCAGCCCTAAGGCTATTAAGGACTGTAATGTATAAAGCAATAATTATGAAACCGTAATTCCATCAAGAGCTTCTGGCGATATCATGGACCAGAGTTAAGTGAATTGTGCAAATAAATGTAATGGTCTTGCAGTCCAGTAGAAATACCTCTCTCTCTCTCTCTAGATAGAACTCTTGGCACAAAGATATTAAAATATATTTTATCCAATCATAGCAATAATTGGAAAAGAAATATTAGCTGCAGACATGAGATTTCCAGGGCACTGAATCAAAACATGCATTTTGCAGCAGCCACTTCAAAATTGTGGAGGGTTCCCTGAACGCTGTGATAACTCAAAGCATAAAATCTCCTCTTGATTTTTATGTTATTTATCATTATATGATAGTATGGCTCAAATTTCAATGCTGGATACATCCAGATAGCACATGGGTGTTTGCCTTGTATAACACAGCAATGACAGGACGAGAGTAAATGGCCTCCAGTTACACCAGGAGAGATTTAATTAGATATTAGTAAAATTTTTTTCACACAAAGGGTTGTAAAGCATTGGAACAGACCGCTGAGGGGAGTGGTGAAGTCACCATCCCTGGAAGTGTTCAAAAAGTGTGGATATAGCACTTAAGGCCATGATTTAACGATGAACATGGCAGTGCTTCTAGGCTGATGGTTGGACCTGATGATCTTAAATGTCATTTCCAAACGTAATGATTCATGAATCTAAAGCAACCTCTGTGTGTGCATGGAAATGTGCCTGAACGGCAGGAGTGGATGGAGCCCTGGGAAGGGAAGAAGACTCTGTGGGTGTTTGGGATGGAGGAGCATAGATTAGGTAGGATGAAATTGATAATCTACTCTTCTACCTTTTTTCACCCCTCTTTCTTCTTTCTTTTCATAAATCTGTACCTGGATAATTAGCCTCCCAATTAGGCAAAGGCATATACAAATACTCAATAATCCTGTTCTTGCATATACAAACTGGGTATATAAAGATGTATGTGCACCAGTGGGCCTTCCCTTCCTTCATTTAAAAATCAGATCTCTGCTGGTCTCTCTGCAGCCCTGTGGGTCTCTGAAGCTGCAGGGAAACCCAGATATAATTAATCTTCACTAGGAAGATGCACCTGACTCACAGCCCTGAATCTCAGCAGTCTGGAGCTTGAGGAAACACATGGATCAAGATTCAGTTTGGACTAGATGTGATAATTCTGAGGATACAGCTCTCTGCTGACTAGGAAAAGCACACTTTTTGTGAGTCAGTCTCTTAAAATCAAGACAGATAGAGGAAGGAATAAAAAAAAAAGAAACTTTGCAGAAGTGAAAAGCTTTGAGCGAGATATTTTCTTCTTCTCATTTGCTCATGTAACAGGATTTTTCAAACAACATACTCAGCTGTTGGGCATGAGATGTCACTCACAGCTCCAGGTATTTGTTGAAAAATAACTTCAGATTCAAGCCTCCCTTGTGCCACAGTAAACTTTATTTTGTCTGTATTTTCTCAGTAGAAACTGTAAAGAAAATAAATGACAGATTTCCTCCATGGAAAAGTCCTGCAGAATTTAACGTTGGTGAAATCGTGAGGATCTTCAAGGATAGGGAACTGTAAAAAAAATCAGAACTAGCCCCTGAAATTCAGCAGATTTCCTGTCTATTCTACAGCATTTTATATGCAATTTCCTGTTAAAATTAAAATTATTAAAAAGCCCCAAAATAGGCATTAACAAGACTGGAATTTCCTATTAAGTTGTGAAGGACTTTTCCTTAGGGACTGTGGCAGGTTAACTGCAGCATCTGAAAACTTTGGATCTGGCATGTGGTGGACCGAGTGGCAGTGAGAACATCTGCCCTGGAAGGTCTGTAGCAGCATCCCTCAGTGCAACCCCTGTTCCATTTTCTGCAAATGAAACAACCCCAGCCAGGCTCTGATTCAAGAACCTCTTCACCATGGCCTTAAATCAGTCTCTGGAAAATATCACTTCTGAGTCTCATCGAAGTCACAGAAAATGAGGCACACAGTGGAAGTAAATTACGTGTTTATGCAGTGCTTTGCTGTGCCAGGCTTAGGCCTGATCCTAAAATCTAAGTGCAGCTTTTTTCTGCCTTCAATGGGCTCTAGGGCAGCTGCTACAACAGCATCTCCCCCACACTAGGATACATGACAGGTTATTCCACCCATTGGGTTTCTCACAGGATGCAGAAGAAGTGAGCGTACCCTGAGGCTAAGGACATATGCACAAGTGAGATAAGGATCATATATGGGAATTTGCAGTGACACTGCCCTACTTTATACAGCTGAAGATCTAATCCTGGCTATCTAATAAAACAGTTAATCTTCAAAATCTTCTTGACAGACTGTGCAAAAGGAGCCCAAAACTGGCAATTAGCTCTGTTTTTAAAATACTCCAGGCATACATTTTAAATATCTGCACATAATTCTGGGGAAGTGATTCATAGCAATGCAGGGGAACCTGAGGACACCTCAGAATAAATTGGACAGATGATGGCATACATCAGTCCCTCTTAGGAACAGGAGCTCAATTTTTATTGAAACCTCAGATAAGGAAGTGTCATGGTTTAACCCTAGACAGCAACTAAACTGCTCACTCACTCCCCCCACCCCTAGTGGGATGGGGAGGAGAATCAGAAAAAGATAAAATCCATGGGTTGAGATAAGAACAGTCTAATAATCAAAGTAACGTTAAAAAAAATAAAATAGTAATGAAAAGAGAGATAACAAAAAGAGAGAGAGGAATAAAGCTCAAGAAAGACAAGTGATGCACAATAAAATTGCTCACCACTCACTGACCAATGCCCAGCCCATCCCTGAGCAGCATTCAGCCCCTTGCAGCCAGCTCCCCCCAGTTTATACACTGACCATGACATTCTAGGGTGTGGAATATCCCTTGCCCAGTTCAGGTCACCTCTGCTGCCGTGTTCTGGCTTCTGGTGCAGCTGCTCACTGGCAGAGCCCAGGACTCTGAGAAGTCCTTGGCTCAGGGTAAGCATTCCTCAACACCAACCAAAACATCAGCGTGTTATCAACGTTATTCTCATACTGAATCTGAAACACAGCACTGCACCAGCTACTAAGAAGAAAATGAACTCTATCCCAGATGAAACTAGAACAGGAAACCTCTTCTTTATATGGAGATCTTACCAGGACTGAGTGGGATCACCTGCTTTAGCACAGTAATCAGCAAGTTTCTCTTACCCCCAAATACATTGCTGCATATGGTGCCACACACTGTACAGTGCTGAAATATGGTTGGTTTAATTGGCTGCCATGTGTCATCTGATGCACTAAACTGTGATGAGGCATACAGATGCTTAATTGAAATATATATAACTTTATTAAAGCTCTAAATAAGCCCAAGGAACAGAGTCCAGATGCAATTTTTTGTGTTTAGAATAGTCTGTTTTCTAGTATAAGAAGCAATGCGTGGGTCAGGTTTGCTTTGGCTTGCTGTTCCGGCTGTTCACAGGCCCGGCGTGCGGCGAGCCCCAAGGCGGTGGTGAAGTGGGTGGCGTGGAAGGGGACAGCACGGCCATCAGCACATCCCCTCGCTGACGGTGCTGCTGGGATCCAGGCACTGCTCCAGCATCCCAGCAGGGCTGCACTGGAAACACCTGCAGTGCCCGGCTCTGTCTCCTTCCTGGTGCGTAGGAAGCGGGGCTGAGACAGGGAGCTGGGAGTGCAGCAGTGGTGTGGGATGCAGGGGATGCTCAGCAGATGGGCAGCCGTGCACCGAAAACCCCGCAGCCGCTGGCTGCCGCAGATGCGGCGGATGTGAACTTGCTGAATAGACTCATGCTCAGATTAGCAAAGGCTTCAGCTCAAGCAGTGATTGCTTTTCCTGGAACAGCAGCCCTACAAAATTCTCCCACACCATTGGTGTTTTAGAATAGCTCCTTGAATCACAGAAGTCCTCCATTAACCTGAAGACACTGAAGACATCTAATATCTATTTTGACTGATAAATAAAATGCTGCCAGTGGATTTTCCATTTTCCAAAGCACTGGAACTTGTCTGCACTGTTATATTGTTAGAAAAGTCACCAGCACAGTTCAGGAACAAGCATTGGTCAGCCATCTCTCCCAGCAGGCAGCTTGGAAGAGGTTACACTGTTCTGGAGAGCAAAAAACTCAGAAGTACAGATGCAGGCTATTTGAAGCTGGTTGGCCTCAGTGACAGAGAAGAGGCCTGGGCATGTTTAATTTGTCATCAGAGGTGCAGCTGCTGTGTCCTCTGGAGCACCACATGTAGTGAGGGGACCTGGCAGGGCATTGCTTGCAGGTGGGCATGGGGAGCACCCCCACCACAGGGCTAATGGGGACTGGAGACTTCATCCAGCCTCACAGGGGCTTCCCCATCACCCATACATGATCTCCCATTCTGCAGCCTCTGGCTTGAAGTGGGACACACAAAAGAGGGCACATTTTGGTGTAAAGGCAAAAAACACCCTCTCTGCAGTGGTTTCAGTCACTGTCACTAAATGAACCTGACAGAGGACCAGGCACAAGGGCAGAACAAGCGTATTTTCAATGAGAGAGCTAATGTGGGGCTCCACACTGTGCTTCAAGGCAAACACATAAGGTCTGGCAGGCAAAGCCATGGCAAAGCCACAGCAAAGCGGTGAGCAGCTCATCCTGGCACCTATGAAAACACAGGCTTTCTGCTGGTACAAACCTCGTGGGAGTGCTGGGGTTTAGCCAGCCCCATTTGGGCAGGGACCAAAGATCAAACAATGGCACCCATGCCTGTTTTCAGGCTCAGGCTGCATCACTTGTTTAGTTTTTGTTTCTGCTTTTGGAGGATTATTGAGGATTTGTCACAGAGAGCAGAGCTAGTCTCTCCTGAACTGTCTGGATATGCACCAGCTGACACAAACCATCTCTCTTGAGCTTTTCAGGTGACTGCACAGCCCCAGCACAGCAGGATGGAGACTTTCCCATTGCTGGGCAACCCTCCGTGAGGGGCTAAGTGCTCCTGAGTGGTGCCCACACTTGCCCTCATCATGAGTGGGAGCTCAGGATGATGAGTCTTCTATGCTCCTGCCTTTTCCCACCACTCCTCATCTCCTCTTACACCTTCCCTGTCCTCCCCCTACAAGGCGGTCCTCCAGTGCAGTAGCTGTCTGTGAGCAAACCAAAGAAAGATTGTGTTTTTAATTAGGGTTTGATACTAATTGCCTTCAATGAGGCTATTTTCACATCACAGCTGACCAAAGCCGGAAGACATTAAGTCTGTCTCCCTAATAAATCATTCCTCCTGCTCCCCAGGGTTGGAGATGAAGAGTGAATAGGCAGTGTGCACAGCACCGGCCTAATTGTCTCCTAAAATATGCAGGCAACTCCCACAGCAGTCAACAGAAATGCTCGTGTGCATCTGAGGGGGCCTTGTGTTATTACTGATGCTCTCACACTAAGAGGGCCATTGTTGGCTCCCACATCCCTCCCTATCTCTGGCAGGACTGTTTCCATGTCTGCCAGCCAGGAGGGTGAGCTGGAGCCAGATGAAGAGGAGGGGGTATCTTTTTAAAGTCAGACAAAAGAAACCTCAACCCTCCCTTTGCCCACCCCCAGTCCCAAAACAAAGGCTGGGTATAAATTTTCCATTTCCACTGACTGGCCAGGTTTGGAGAGAGAGGGATGCCAGCTAGAGATCTCTGACACAATTAAAAAATCAAAAGGCTTCTGTGGATAAACACTGGTTTGGCACCACAGCCTGACAAATCCTTCCCTAATCCCTATGAAACCTCCCAAACCAGACAGAGAAATGCCCAGGGAAAATCATCTGCTCTGAATTCATCCACCACCATCACTGCATGTAGCCTTACTCCACTGGGAGCTCCCGCTCACTCCCTCCATATCTCCAATCCCCAGAAGCCCAAATTTGTCCTCAAAATCCTGTCTGAACAGAGCCACACAACCCTCTGAGCCCTCTTCTCCTGCAAGATATTTCCTGGCCTTGGCTGGTGTATTTTGTACCAACAGGGGAGACTTGATTCCTTGTTAAATAACAGACATCAGAAAAATAGGGCAGGGAGGAACTCCAAAGCACTGTCTGGTCTCTCTCCGTCACTGCTGGTTAACATCAGCGAGAGCCTCCCTGCTCCTGGCAGAATTGTGCCCAGTGCCACTGAGGCAATGCCCCTCTGAGCCGAGATGAGTGAACACCTTCACTTTTGGCAGCTCCTGCTGGTTCCTCCCTGCTTTGTGATAAACGTATTTTTCATCTCTGAGTGCATGTGACAATGAATAGAGGCCAAGGGCCAGATCCCCACCTGGTATGAGTTGGCAGAGCTCTGAGCAACACAGCAGAGCTCTACCAGTTTAGATCTGATGAGATGCTGACTATATTCCTGAAATCCCTGCAGACTCTTTGAGCCAGTGCTTTTCCAGGCTTTGCTGGGACATCCATAAGAATTGCTTATTCCAGGCTCCCCAAGGAGGAAAAATACTTTAGGTGTTTCATAGCACAGCTGATGTGATGCTCCACCTTGGACCAGGAACTGGATTAAGTCAGGGAAATCAAGAACACTTCTTTTCCCAATCCTCCTATTTACAATGGAAAAATAAACCTCCTTATTAAACAGACAAAGGTTAAACACACTCGCACACACAGACACCCAGAAAAGAGAAATATTGAAAGTACCTTTACATTTTCATGACAGTGGGGTTGGGTCTCTGATTCTCTTATTTCACAACACTGCAGAGGATTTTAAAGGGATTGATGGCCCTGCAAAGCAGAGACTGTGCCACTATTTTCTTTGGAAATTACCTCGCTGGCTGTTGGTTCTTGCTACCAGAAAGAAATAACAAAAAACTGAAGGGATAAGACAAATATGCTCCTTTAAGAGTTTCTAATAAAATGATAACATTGAGCAAGGCTGCCAGTATGTTCCACGTCCAGATGCACTGCAGCAGAAGGGAAGAATTCAAAATGCTTTGAAATGCCAATTGCCTGTTGCCAAAGTTGCATGTGATCCCACTGCCAGAGGGGTAGGTGGCAGGGATTAAGATGTTAGAAGGGATGTCACCCTACCTAGGCAATGTTAATTTCATTGAAGAAGACAATGCAAAGACAGTCCTGTTTCCTGTGGGGAAGATTCTTTTTCCCTCAGGGTTCACTCTGAATTCTCCATGTTGGCAAAAACACTTTTACAGAAGCTCTTTTTGCTCCCTGGAATATTTTTATGGTTACAGCAACCACGATGTAGGTTGGATACAAAAGGGATTTCTGTGGCCCCCATGGCTGACAGCATTTCTTGGTTCTCTACTGTCACACAGGAGGTTGGGACAGGTACAAGAGTCACCATATTGTGAGGGGGATGTGGCCCAAGGTCCCGGCCAAAGCATGAATCGAAAGTACAAATAGATCTTGTGAGTCCAGAGCTGGTGTCCTCAGCATCCACTTTTCTGTAAGCAAGGTATCCATGTAGGAGTGGTGAAGCCCCGTGTGTTGTCATTTCCTGGCTGTGCTGCTGCATCCCAGGCACATGTCATTGCCATGTTTTGTGTCTGGAATCAAACTGAGCTTGTATTTCTGGGCTTCCAAAGTGTCTCCAAATGATCTTTCTGTTTCCTTACAATTTTATTTTTTCTTGTGGGTCTCCCTGGCACATTTGGTGGAGACTGGGTGCAAGTTTGGTTCCTGGTCTGGTCAATCCAGACTCCAGAGGGCTTTTTGTCACCCCTGCCCCAGTTCAGAGGTTTTAAGCATATGTCTACATCCCTCCCTACTGGGGTGAGCATTAACCACACTCTTGTCCTGAAACATGTGATTAGAAGCCATATTTCAGTGGGAGTTAGGCATATGCTTAAATTCTCTTCTGTTCTGAATGGATACTTTCTTGAACTGGAGCCTAAATTTTTTTTGTATATGATCCGTCTTTGCTCTTTCACATACCTTTACTGCAAATTATTCTGCAATGCATATATGGCTCAGTAAATGTATTGCTCAGTGGCTTTTCCACAAAAAGCCCAATTGATACATCACATACTTGACCTCTTGAACAAAGGAGTTAACTTTACAGGATCAATTTACAAGCAGGGGCCAAAGTTTTTGGATGGAAACTAGCTGTCATGTGGTACGCAGTCGAAAGAGCAAACAGCTTATTCATTATCATAGCACTGGATTCAGAAACAAAACACAGATGGCAGAAAGAGCCTGTCTAGATTTCCAAACATATTGCCTGTCCCCTCACTGGAGCATGTTTGTTTAAACCCTCTCTCTGTGCATGCAGCCAGTTGTTAGACTTAACTCCCAATTTCCTCACATTAGGGCCCCCGACCTGGGCCCTACTGCTCCCACTGTGCTCTCCATCACATACAGGCAGCTCCTACCAAAATGAGCAGGAACTGCACTTCTGTACGGCTTTGACAGCATCCCTCAGTTGGGAATCAAGTCCTGGGCACATTTGTCAGTGTGGGATGTTTGTGCAAGAGCACATGCCACTGATCGGATCCACAAGCCCCCCACGTTTGTTCAAAACCCTTTGAACAACAGTCCCATACTCTTCACTTTACCTGCTCAGTATTCTGTCTTTTTTTCCCCCTTTATTAATCATTCTCATGTCCAGGCACCCAGATGTGCTTGTTTCACTTTCAGCATAATGGATGGGGAGGCCATTAAGATGATGGCATAAGTCTCTTAGTGCTTGGCCATGGAAACTTAACCCCTGTCGGCAAAAGCTTGGTCACAGAAATGGTCTCATCAATCTGTCACTGCTGTCTGCAAGCCCTTGCTCTGCAAAACGCATGTGGGCTAATCCTGCAGGATCTGATCCAAAATTTATTGAAGCGAGTGGGAGTTCTACCAATTTATTTGGCTTGGCACTATGATTTTAAGGGGAAAAAAAAAACATTATAAGAATGAATTCAACTGCTTTAGGCAGACACTATTTATAATGTAACACAACATCATCAGTAGCCTCCAAATTTAATTCAGCAGGACACCTACAATTTTTTACATGTCCACCTACAGCAGTATCAATCGGAAATACAAACCCAGAAATAAAGTGATTTCAGTGAGTTATTTTCCATTTTTTTGAAGTTGGATTTAGGGAGATTTCTCTCCATTTCCCGTGCCATGTACCCAGCTCTGTGTCACTGATTGGCACTGCTCTGTGGGGGTGTGTTGGCTTACACTCAGGTACCGAGCCCCGCATTTACAGCTCTGCTGTGAGTCATCAGCAGTCACGGCCACAGCCAGGCTGCAATAAGGAGAGAGGCACAGCTGGGTGAAGCGAGCACATGAGCAGCAGGGAGGGAGTGACAAAAATAGGGAAAACATGTTTTATATCAAAGTCAGCCATCTGGGCCAACTGCCTGTCCAGTGGAAGTGGGCTGTAAGTGGGGCAGTACGTGGTCTCTAGGCTCCCTTACTAATTACTGGGGAATTCAAGTCCCTTTGGGAATTCCCAGTTTAGACTCACAGCCTCAGCACAACCCACAGCACTGAGAAAAGTCAGCTTTGGACTTCCTAGTCCAAAGGGCTTGACTCCTGAGTCAGGCCTTTTGGCTACACATAGGCTAGTGATCTAAACAGGGCCAGGGCACCAGCTGGAGACCCTCTCCATAATTATTAATCCCTCAAAGGTTTTGACCTATCCCAACCACTGCTGCCACAGCTGGGAGGGCAGCAGGGGCCAGAAGGTAGCAGAGGTGAAGCTGCTCTGGTTTGAGGGTGCAGAGTTCAATGGTGGGAGATGTATCACCTCAGTTGCCCTTAAGAAGATGCAAAGCGTCCTGCCTTGTTTTATTTACCAATACAAGTTTTTCCTTTAGGTTTTTCCTTTTACCCAAGCATAATTTTTTACATCTAGGCTATGTGACAACACTGTTTCTAACTGATATGGTGGGGTCTGCCTTGTCCATCCATGCACATTAGTATGAGTATCCTTTAGCAAGGAGACACCCGGAGAGATGCACAGATCCCTTTGACCATGCCACCCTCCCACATGCTGTGGTCATCATCTGCCTGCAGAGTCAAAGCCCTGGCACAGTTCCTGATCATAATAAAGTCCATCACTCAGGCAGACAGTTTGCCTGGTAACACAGACCTGGGTAGGAAACAGGCTTTCTTCTCTGGCATTGGAGGCAATAGGGACGAATTAGCTGGTTGGGTTTTGCTTCCAGTAATGGAGCTTGGAATCATCACTAGCAGATGGAAACCGATTCAAGATGCGTCTTCACATTTCTCTTGAATGCCAGATGAATATTTATCCATAACTGTAGCTTGTTCTGTCTTGGGATTTTTCTCCCACAGAACATGAACAAGAATCTCTGCAGTAATTTTGGCGCAAAGCTGACATGCATCTTGCCCTGGGCCAGCTGATGAGCAGGGACATAAATGTGCTCACACAGGTCAGTTCACAGCATGCATGAGAGCGTCCTTGCTGCACACGATGGGCAGAGAGCCTCTTTTCTTACAAGAAGTCATAACTAGAGGAATTAGCCATCTTTTCTTACTGTAAAGCTTCAGGAGGCAGGCACCCACCCTTCTTAAACACCTTTAGAAGCGCATGTACTCAAGAGCCCCACTTTGAGCACCACTTGTAGCAGACTGAGTGGTCATGAAGGGTCAGATCTCCCAGGACTGGGAAATGTTACAGACATCATCAAAAGCAAAACAATAGCAGTAGCTGTGCTAAAAGGCATATGGACATGGGGTGCAGAGACACACTGGGTGCTCTGCATGAAGGGCAGCCTTACCTTGGGATCTCTGAAATGCTGCAAAAAGTAATGGAGGGGGGAAGTGGGAAACCACCATGGAAAGCAAGACTTTTGTGGCCAAGGATGGAAGGAGAAGTGCTTTGGGTCTTGCACAGATGGGGATTTGCTGCAACAGACTTATGAAGTCAATGTTTGTGCTCAGGGCTGTGAGCTGTGTGTGGTGTGCAGCAAGGGGGGCTGTTCCATGTTCCTACTGTGTGGGATGCTGACCCCCAAATTTAACAGCAGCAGTGCCCCAGTCGTCTCCTTCTGGATGGATGTGGTCTTGTGACTTGTGGTATTTCTGAGGTCTGACAACTCAGGAACTGCCTCATTCCCTTTTCCCTTGTCCTCTGCCCTGCCTTGGCGGAGATATCTCTATCTGCCAAGGTCTGTTGCTTGTCAGTGCAAAGGAATAAACAGAGCCTGGAGAAGGCTGTTGTGGTTTCTGATTTGCTTGCTTGTATATTCAGAAATTATCAATATGTTCTGAGCAAATCAACATGGCTTTAATGATTGGGAAGGAAAAGAAACAAACTCCAGTCATTAAGTGCTAATCACACAGTTACTATATTACAGTCAGACCTGGCAATGAAATATCCATCTCACTGCCTGCAAAGAGATCACTGAATCAATTTTTTGCATTAACATTTTATTCCTTCCCATACTAGACACTTGTTCAGCTTGTTTATACTCACGCCACATGGCCACAAGCTGTGTAGTTAGTAATGAATGAGGGGAGACGTTTATCTTTGGAAACTTGGGCCAAGCCAAAAAGTTGATCACTTGTTTTTTTAGACGAATAACACATGTGAGATTCACTGAGATAAATCCCACCAGTGGTAATGGGATTGCCTATGTTAATTGCCCACATAATAAATTCCGGTAACAGCAGCAAGGGTTTTACAGTCTGCAGTGGGTTTTTAGCATTCCATTACTGATGATGCCAGCAATGCAGGGAAGTACTGTGTCATGATATCTCTCTAAACACAGGCAGGTCTGAGAGCTGGGTTCAGCTTCTTGGACACCAGCTCCTGAAGTGCACCTTCTGCCAATCTCTAAGCTCAAGTGCTGGGATCGTGGCTGGACTGCCACATCCCTGCCCCAGCACCTCTGTCCCTCCTGGTGTCAGGGTCCCATCACACACATAACAAAATGACAAGTTTTTTACCAGTTCCCACCTCCTCCTCCTCCTCCCAAACTACAGCCATGCTTAAACCCACCCCTAAAGCAGCCAAGAGAGGTTGCTTCCAGGGGTGACAAAGAGCATCCTGAGCATTGTGATTGCTGAAGCATGCTAACCTTCACAACTTTTTTCCCCTTGTTTTGCTGGTTTTGGTCAATCCAGAACAGCCAGTGCCCTTGGAAGGTGATGGCATGCACAACCAGGTGTGTGGCATGTGTGTGCCCTACCCCATTGCAGCCTCCTTGCCTAGGTGGATAAAAAGATTTTAGCAATTTTGTGTGTTCACAGGCTGTGCTTCTTCTACCTCACACTTCCCTTTCTCCTGCACTCATAGCAGCAACTCTCAGAACCCCTTTCCCCTTCTTATCCAGCTCAGTTTCCTTGTTTACTTCTCTAGTCCCATCCCATGCAAAAGGCAACTGCACATAAACGAAGCAAAAGGAGCTCAGTACATGTCAAAGCCTGAAACTTAGATAGAAAATGGGTTATGCAATTTCCCCTGCCTAAGCTGCTTAAACCTTTGGAGAACAAAGCATTCCAATAACTTTTTTGGAATAAAACCCTGTGATTGAGAGAGAGAAGAACAACAATTTGCGCAGCCCCAGTGTTGTGTGCAGGCTGGGTATTTTGCTGGAGTATGGTGGAACTGAGCTCTCCAGAGCCGGTGTGTGTAGAGGCACACATTTCTCCTCTTCTTACAGCTTAGAGCAGCTAATTTAAAATTTAATTTCCTGAAAGTCACCATTCTCACAAACACAGCCAGATGCCCACTCTACGATAAATCTATTTATATCTCCAGCCTGAGTAAAATGAATCTCCTATTCTAAAATCTATAAGGGTAAGTGGATCTGATACTCACGTGGACATGATCCTTTTCTGCTGGGAAGCTCTTACACACAGAAACATTAACAGGATTTACAAAATCCATCTGTTTGCAACACCAGCGTCTCGGAGTGCAGTCAGTACATTCAGACTGTAAGTCACAGCAGGTGCACAAACTGTGGCTGACTCACCCAGCATACAGATAGCCTAGTGCTGCTCCCCATTTCCTCTGTCTGACAAAGAGCACATTTTTACTCACAGAATCATTGAGAAAAGCTGATTCGAATTTGCCAAGTCAGAAAATTCAGAGCTCAAATTATTGGAATCGGTGGATGCAGTAGGGAAATTTGGAAAGTTGAAGTACAGCAACAAGATGCAAAGCATTTCCGCTGGCATTCCCAGAGCCCCCATAGCTGAGGAACTCTAAGGTACTTATAGATATAAATGAATTAAAGCTACAGCATTCCTGAGTGCTGGGTAATTTTATTATCCTTTCTGCTAAGAGGGAAACTGAAACACAGAGAGAGAAAGTGGCTGGGCGCTGGTTTGCCTGCTCAGCTGCTGGAGGAGGAGGCTTTGGGATTTCAGTGCAAACCACATGGGGGTGGCATTAGAAGAAAAGCTGTTGCCTCTTCCGGCGAGCGGGACTGGTGTCTAGTGAGCAGTTCTCATGGACATAAATGCAACATACTCTGCTTTGCAAATCTACCAGAGGGGGCTTCCCTCTCCCTCTTGCTGGGGTTCCCAAAGGATCACAGTGGGACAGCAGGTGGGGCAAGTTTGCTCAGTATGGGCTCCTCAGAGAGGGAGTAAGGAGGGAGGACCTCACATTAGCTGGCATTTACTTAATGCTTAATTCTGGTATGGGATAAAAAGGACTCTTTCCACAAACTGAGTACTCCAGAACTGACCAGGGAATTGATCTTTGTGAATACAGGTGTGAAAAGCTTGGGGCTGCCAAGGCAGTTTTGTTTTGCTGTTTTTCTGAGCAGTCTTTCCTTTCCACTGTTGTTTCTGTCATCCAGGTTGTTTTCATGTCAGATTTTGAACAGGTATCCCACTCATGCCAGCCTCCATAAAGGGGAAGAAACCCCACTGCTTCAAGAAATTAAATAATGCAAAATCTTGATTCAGAAGAATTAGGAAGTTATAAAAACAGACCAAATCTGACCAGGTGGGAAGCATGTTACAATTGCCCCAATTCTTTGGTGTCTTTGATTTAAGTGGAAATCTGGTGATTGGCTTCGTTCAGGGAATCACCAAACCTGGGCCTGGGTGTCAGTGGTCTCATGGACTAGCTGTATTGCATCATGTGCCAGCATGAGGGGATGGAAATAGTCCCCTCTTCTTTGACATCTGCACCTGGGCTTATCAGGTGGCCTCCCTGCATTGCCACTGGGAAGATATCACCCTTCGAGCTCCCCTAGATCTGCTGCCTGTTCAGGGTGAGTGGATTATTGTCTCCACGTGCTGGTTCCTCTCATTTCATTGCTAGAGGAGACTCAGTAATGGCCTGAGACTCACCTCTCTCTATTTTATTTACCTTCATCTGTTCCACCCTTCCTTTCCAGATAAATAAGTGGGTAAACCAAGGGCAAGATTTTGATGTACTGCTGGCAATAGTACTGGGGAGATGTGGCTTTTTATGACTGCTGCTCACGGGGAGGCAGCTGGGGCTTGGCAGAGCTGTTCAGCTGAGTTTGACTTAGTGACAAGCAGGATATAAACGGCAGGGACACAAAGCTCAGAAACTCATTTACCTTCTCTCTCAAATGCTTTTTGCAGGTCACTAAGATGTTGGCAGTGTGAATGCAGCCTGACAGATATCACGCTAACAGCACTTTCCTGGATGCTGTCCTGAATCTGCTGTCCTCTTGCAAACACTAACTCACACCACATCATGCTGCTGTCTGTATTTCCAAGGCCTCTTCATGGTAACCTCATGTGATGATACTGTAGATTTGTAGAGCTGCCTGTAACAGATTTTTTTACGACTTCAGTGCTTGCTTGTTTTTCTGATGTTTCTGCTGTTTTCTTCCAGCTGTACTTCCTTTTTTTTTTTCTCCTTATTCTGGGAAAGAGATCTGTGAAGAAGGTGAGTCATGTGTCACACACACGGGGAAGTATCTTACTTCTGTTTTCCTGTCAGGAGGGTTGAGTCAAGAAGGACCTTTTGTCTGGAAATGTTTCATCATCATCAGAGCTGTATCAGTGAGTTGTGAATGGAGAGGCTGCTGAAGCCAGAACAGATCCTTTAACTGACACCTGAAATGGACTAGAAAAGGCAGACTACCTAGGTAGTAGCACTGACAAAATATGAGGGGTCTTTGGCATGACTGGCAGCCAGTTTGCTTCTCCATCTTTTAATTGTCACAGTCCAGCAGTTGGGGTCCTCTAGCTCAAATTCCCCTAAGAAATGGTGTTTTGGACACAGTTAACACCCATGCCATGATGAGACATGCTGCTCTTGCACGGTCTGGTCCGATGTCTGGGATGTTGCAGTCTGATGTCTCAGCTGACAAAAGCAGAAGAGGGTGTTTGTGTGAAACCAGTGTGTTTCCTTTCTGGCCATGCCATGGTGTGCAGCCTTATGGAAACACCTCTGGCACCTCTCCTGTTCTCAGTGTGACCCAGCTTTCCATTCAGAGTGACAGGGGGTGGTTTCTGGGTGGGCTGAAGATGGCAGGGGTGGATTCTCAGTGCTGCCCTGTGCCCATGCAGGATGGGCCCAGTTCCCAGATGGTCTCATGATGGTCTCCCATCAGGGGACAGGCAGGCACCCTTGTGGGGGGAGGTAGCTCTGTCTGGTCAGTGCCCTGTGTGCCATATCTGGGTTCACAATTAGAAGCTGTGTCTCGTCTCACTGTGGGCCCTGTGGTGCTTTAGATGCTGAATGTACTTTTCTGATTAAACAGCTGAAACGTGAAACCCAAACAAAGAGTTGGTGAAACCCTCTTTCATTTTCTATTGCTCTCTACTAGATGCAAATTAGCTCTTTTGGGAGGGCACCTTGCCTCAGTTCTCAGCAGCTGATTTCCCAGGGATGGGGAGGGGAGAGATGCAAATTAAAGGTCTGTAGACATTTTTCCCAGCCGATAGCACTGTCTGCCATTGCAGCCACATGAAAACAGCTCTGCTTCAGTGTCCTGTCCTCACCAGAACGCCTGGAACTACCACAGACTCTTACGATGCTAAATAACATCTGAGACCTTGCCCATGTCTCAGAGAAACTTGACCTAGTTTCTCCATCAAAACACCTGCATTACAACTTACCTAAGCAGCACATCACAGTAAGAGTTTTTTCTTTTTTCCTCCACTGATTATTGTTATTTTTTTTAATGTGGCTGCCAAACAGATTCTTATTTCAATTCAATTTATTCGGAGCTGACCTAAATATTTTGCTTTCCTCTTCTGTTGGGCGCAGGTTTGGTTTTTTTTTACTGCAGGCTCATGGCAACACTGCAGAGATGTGGGGGAGACAGGTTTCTGGATGTGTGAATGCAATGAGAAGTGATTGGATGCTGTGGAATATGATAATAATAACTGCTGTGAGGTTTCTGTGAAGTTGGACCATGCAGAAAGAATTAACAGAATTGATATATATGTTAGATGTTGTGATTAAGGTGTCCAGTGTAATTTAAGGATTGCAGTGAGATTAGAGGAGGAGGAAATATCCCTTCTGAATACAGGGTACAGTACAGTGGAATAGGTTCATATATGAAATGTGGGGTTTTTTTATAACTGCTTGGTTTAGGAATTAGGTTTCTTTCAAAAGGTCATGCTTTGATACTGAAGTCTAGGTCCACAATATGGTATTTTCTGATGATGTCCCAGGCCTGGGAAGTGCAGAGCAATGAAGACAGCAGGGGCTATCTGTACAGAGTACTTCGCCCCCCTGTTGTCCTGGACTTTATTTCAAGCAAAGAAATTTAGTAGTGGCCTGCAAAGGGAGGAGCAGAAGAGGCAGCCTGCACCTCTACTTGCAGGGAGGATAGGGACTCATATTTGTTTTTCAGTAGGACTTCAGAAAGCCCAGCATTGGTATGGTTATCGTCAGCTGTATTGGCCTGAGGGTGATGTGATGTAGCCCTAATGTTTTCTCTGTGGTTTTAGCCCAGCTGAAGCACACCCACGATGCTGCCCAGTCACACTGGGGCTGGGAGCAGAGGTTTAGCTGTGACAGTGCTGCTCTCATGATCCCTATTATAAATGCTCTTGCTGGAAAAATCTGGTCTTTTGAGGGTAAGGTAGGAAGTGTTTTTATTATACCACCATAATTTCACTTTGCCAGTAGAGATGCCAGTCTGAGAGGGCCTGACCAACAAACCAGCCCTGGGGCACAGGTAACCCAAGCCCTGCTTCTCTTACAGCAAGATGCACTGCAGTAGCCTGCTGAGGACACTGAGAGATGCTGAATATGATTGCAATGGACACAGAGTATTGCTCAACCTTGGAGAATTTTTCCTCATGTTCAGCATGGTTTATTTTGGACTTCACTGCTGCCAGGAAGAGCTGCAGTGGGCTGTAATGTTTCTAAGGCAGATGTAGGGCATCTTCTACCAGCATTCTGCTTATCTGCTGCAGCACCTGGTGTCATACGTGGCTTCTGAGGGCTATGTTTCTGAAGTTTGGTTATACAGAACAACATCAGCAGTTATTTGGTGAAAGTTATTTTTTCAGATTAAAATAGTGGCTGAGGCAAAGAGTGATGGATTGTTTTTCCCTCTGTGTGTGTGACAAGTCTCCCCAAGGCTGGTTGGCCACACATCACAGCGCAGCAGAGAGAACTTCCCTCTCACTCACAAAGTCATCCAGTTGTCCAAGGTCTTCTTGTGTTGTCCCAAGCTCAAATGCTTTCCATTTGTCTTTTAAGGCAGGAAGACTTGCCAGTTCCCCACATGCATGTGCTCACATGAACACAGAGAAAACACTATTTAATACTCACATGCATTATATTTAACAGCTGTACAACTTCAGCAAAACAGGAGTCAGACCAAAATGTAGCTCATTGTTTCTAATCAAAGGAATACCAGTCTTGCCAGTTGTGGTGCATGTTTTTCCAAACAAACTAAAACAGTGTCCACAGCTGAATATGATATGGTCTTGTGCAATAACATCACTTGTTTTTGCATGCCCATGAATGGCAAGGCACAGACTGGTGTTAAGCAGAAGACGCAAAGAGTTTTCATCATGAGAACAGAAGGAACTGGAAGGAAACTGAGCCCAAGCTGTTTTCTGTACTGTTTACTGCAGCAGCAGCCAGCCCATGGATCGAGATGTTTCTCTCAGCAAAGATAAACAAGGCTGATGGTCTGTCTCCCTTATGATGACTGTGGTCATATCATACTGACAGCTTGTCTTGGGGTGACTTTATGCTGTTGTATCCCCTGTCACCGCTCTATGCCCAGACATGATTCCTGTGCTACACAGCTAATGGGACGAAATACAGAGACAAGCTAAATGTGGAAGGTGCAGTTGTGGTTCTGGAGAGGATTGCTGTCCTGTTCCCCTCGGACAGATAAGGACACCACAAACCAAGCACTGTGCACAGTGGGGTGCAAACAAAGGGGGTACAGATGCTCAAAAAGGCGTGTGAAGCTGAGCTGATCAGAGCTTTTCCTCAAACCAAGAGAAGAGCCAGGAAACATCACTGATGTTAAGACCAAGTCTCCACCATGTTGTGTCATAGTCTAGTAGTGTCACTGTCTGTCCCTTGATCTTAGAGTACCACAGCGTTTCTAAAACTTTTTATGCTTGAGCTGTAGGAGACTCCAAAGGTTGCCGTGACTCTGGGTTTGATATCTGTAAGTCATCCTGGAGCACAGCTTGCATCTCCACATGAAATTTCTCTCTCAGCATCAAGGGTGGGTGTGTGGGTCCCTCCATGTGACCATTTCTGCTCCTGCTGACATCTCCATCCACTGGCATCATCTGACATCTGAAATTTACTGGGAGACTGAAAAAAATATTCTCATGCACATCACCTCTGAGAAGGCAGCTGCAGATGTTCTCTTTCCTGTTTGATGTTAGGATTTTGCTAAATGAAGAGGAAAGGAAGGACAGCAAGGTCAAGCAGTCTGCTCCTTCTCCCCAGGCAGTGGGACCCCCACAGAGAGCTGCTTTAAAGCAGTTCTGCACATCGCGGAGCAGATGGGTGTAGGACAAGTGTAGATACTACTGTGCTATAAACAAACTTCCCTTTTAAACAACTTGTTTCAGTGCTGGCTGTGGATAAACATCATCTTCTTTTAATCACTGACTGCTATGGCAGCAGCAGCACCCACCACCGCCACTCCAGGTCTTGATCTGGCATCATAAACCTCCTAAATCTTTCCTCTCCTGGGTGGTTTTGATTAAATAACCTCACAGCTTGAGAATGGATGAACTTAATTCACATGTAGCTGGGTTTATAATGTCAATATGCTAATCTGGTTATTATAATATTTTTTTAAAAGCTAGTAACCATGAAGGCAGCACAGGCAGGCCTGGCCACAGCAATTTCAAAGGCAGAAGGGAGGACATCCTAGTTCAGGCAGGAGCTAATTTCTTACAGGTGGCCTCTCTCAGCCAGCAGGCTCCTAACTCCTCTGGCTCTCCACACCATCTCCACAGCTCTATTTCTAGGATCATCCTTTGCATTCTGCATGTATCTGTGAAGGCCATTCAGTGGATGAAAAAAGAGAACTGTCTCATTTAGGGAAGAGAAGGTCATTTTAAAAAATGGAATTTTGGAGGGATTTGTTCAAAGTTTGGCTCAGGCAATGGACAGGGGGATCCCCAGACTGGGAGTTTAGATTATCCCAGAACCAAGTGATTCTTCATCCAGGGTTTAAATGCTGCTGTGTTATCTGAGGGAATACCAGCAGGGAGATGCTGTTGTCACACCAGTGTACTCTCAGTGGAAGAGTGACTTGCACTTGCTCAAAGGTGGAACAAAATTGGCTTATAAAAGACCTGGCTGTTCTCATTGATGCTGAAGTTTATGGAGTTTTCTATTTTCATATGGTTTCCTGTGTCTTCATCATGGTGTGGCAGCCCAAGCATCAGGTTTGCTGCACCAGGACTCCCTTGAGATATGCTAGAATTCCAGGATGGATGACCCCACTCTTCACCTACCTTCAGTTTTATACTGCAAGCTGAGAAGTCAGTATAAAAAGATTTTAATTTGTGTTCAGAGCCTGGAGGAAGATTTTGAAATGAGTTGCATCCATGGCTTTCTCTGTAGTAACTTATTCATTGTCCAGTACAGAGCAGCATTTAGCCTTAGGTTGTGTATGTTCCCATTTTACGGCAATAAAAGAGGCAGCAGTGTGAAAAGCTCTTAAGAGCTCTTCAGAGCAAATGTTTCATAATTGTAGACCATGACAAAATAAAAGTCACTAAAAAATTCAGAATGCACAATCCATAGCCCAGAACTCAGCAGCTGCCAAACACTGAGAATAAACATCTGAACTGGCAGCAGGCTGCTGGAACTGAATGATGACATAAACCTATTTAGCTTTGCTGCAGATACTGCTCAGTAAGGTTGTTCCTACTGGGTTTTTTTCTCTATGGTCATTGTAATAATTAATTATCTG
This sequence comes from Machaerirhynchus nigripectus, assembly GCA_013397975.1. Lineage (NCBI taxonomy): Eukaryota > Metazoa > Chordata > Aves > Passeriformes > Dicruridae > Machaerirhynchus > Machaerirhynchus nigripectus. The sequence continues at coordinate 2,028,972 of VZRQ01009102.1, read as the reverse complement.
GTTGTTTGCCTACATTTTTCTTACAAATTTACTACTCTTAAAGGCACTGTAAACTTCTAATATTGGTTTGGAGGCTGTGATTATTGTTCGTTAATTGGTGGGCCCATGGGAATCTGAGATTTAACAGGACCAAGTGCAAGGTGCTGTATCCCCAGTATCAACACAGCCTGGGAGAGGAACAGATCAAGAGCAGCCCTGTCAAGGAAGGAGTTGGGGGTGCTGGTGGAAGAAATGCTGGATGTGACCTGGCAAAGTGCACTCACAGCCTAGAAAGCCAAATATGTCCTGGGCTGCATCCAAAGCCCTGTGGGCAGCAGGGGAGGGGGGGAATTCAGCTCCTCTGCTTTGATAGGACCCCACCTGAAGTCCTCCCTCCAGCTCTGGGGTTCCCAGCACAGGAAGGACATGAATCTCTTGGAGAGGGCCTAGAGGAGGCCACCAAGATGCTTAGAGGGATAGAGTACCTCTCCTGTGAGGAAAGGCTGGGACAATTGGGATTCTTTGGATTGGAAAAGAGAAAGCTTCAGAGTGGCATAATTGTGACATTCCGTATGAGGGGAATGGAAGGGAAGACAGAAAAGATAAACTTTTTATAAGGACATGTAATGATAGGATAATTTGTAATGGATTCAAACAGAGAGTAGGTTTAGATTAGATGTTAGAAGAAATTCCTTAAAATAAGGGTGTTGAGGCACTGGAACTGGTTGCCCAGAGAAATTGTGGATGCACCATCCCTGGAAGTGTTCAAGGCCAGGTTGGATAGGTCTCTGAGTAACCTGGTTGAGTGGAAGGTGTCCCTGCCTATGGCAGGGGTCTGGAGCTAAGTGATCTCTAGGGTCCCTTCCAACTCAAACCATTCTATGATTCTCTGAATTTTATGAATTTTTCAGAAAGTAAAATTTTGAATCCAGAAAAACATCCTTTGTTTCAGCCCAGGAGTGGATCTGTGCATCTCAGGAGTATGTTATATCTTCTTCAGGTTTAATTCTTGACAAACAATTGGTGGAAAATGTGTAGGAGAAGTAGATCCATCATGTTTATGTGCTGGACATGCAAGGGGGAAAAGTATGGCAGGAATGTCACTGTTGTCCAGATAAGCACATAGATGTTGCTGTAAGAAGCCACACTAATGTTGATACTTCAGGCACCTTCACAGCAAGTGCATAAACACAAATTGCTTCTAAAGAGTGTAAGAAAGCAAAGCCTGAAAACTTTTCTAAAGAAAATGCATATAGAATGAAATTCAGTTCTGCAAAGAAACACAAACCAAGCTCCAATACTTGAAAAAGTGTATTTCTTGAAAGGTAATGTGCAATACTATAGTTAAAGACCAGGGCAACCCTGTTACGGACTCTGGGCAGAGTTAAGGATTTGCAGCTAAGCTTTTTTTTATTGCAGGCCTAAGGTAGTTATTTTTAATTATCCAGATTACTAGCTCATTATTTATAAATGAGTTAAGTATTTTTAGTTCTCCGGATTTTACACCACCTACTCACAGAGCTTTCTTGCTCTCACATATCTGTATGGATTTTTTGTAACAAATCAAAAAAGATGATGTTAGAACTAAGGCGAGAGATCCTGGAGCCATAACTGACAGGTCTCTGAAATTCTTGACTTAACATGTTAAGTGGAAACAAAGCATGCCAATAAAATGCTGGAGCTCATCAGGAAGGATGTTGCAGTCATGACAAAGAGTCATTTTCCTGTTACATTTTTAGTTCTTGCATGCTCTGATTCTGGTGCATGATCTGAGTTTCTGCATCTCAAGGACATGAGAGTTAGGGGAAATGGTGAGGAAGGTGACCAGCATAACTTAGGGATCGGAGAAGCTGCTATATGGGAAGGCACTGGAAAAGCTGGGACTCTTCTGGCTGAAGACAAAGCTGAAGGGGGGATATGATGAGGACTGAGCCTCAAGGAGGTGCTGGGTTGTGACTGCGGAGCAGTTACTGACCACACCCCTCAACACCAGAGCTGCCAACACTCACTGAAACCAGCAGAGGATCTTTTAAAAGCACAAGAAATAAAGAATTGCTTTCATGGTGTGTCCCAAACTTCTGACACTGCTGCTAGAGGAGACTGTGAAACAGGCCATGAGCAGCACCCAGAGGGAACTCGAACATCTCTGTTCTGAGTGTTGGTGCTGGGGGAGTGTGTGGGAAATAAACCACAAATAGTATCTGGGCCTGTGTGTTCTCTCTAAATAGCATCTCTGACTGTCACTGGTGGAATAGATGGATAACAGATCTAACACAGCAGGGCATTTCTAATGAGCTTATGCTCTTATGCAGAGACGGCTTATTTATTTTGACTTCTGAAGAAAACCAGAGAAATTTTCAGATAAATGGAGACAATTTCAGGGAGAATTTCAGGGGGATATTGATGACTTCAAATAAAAGCTTATTACTGAAAAAAATCAGGCATCTTTAAAAATCTTGTTACCTCCTAATAAACATTCTACATAGCAGACATTTCATTTTTAATCATAGAACCACAGAGTAACCGGGGTTGTCAGAGATCTCTGGAGGTCTTTCAAAGCAGGATCAGCTTCAAAGTTAGATCAAACTGCCCGTTGTCCCTCTGTAGTACACCTCTGAGAAGTCAGGCTCCATCACATCTGTAATGCTCCTTTTAGGAATATCATAATTCAGCGAGCAGTATTAAAGGGATGTGAAATGTTTTCCATGTGTATTTCAGCAATGAGCTGTAACCTTGCATTAATACAAGTGTCCTGCGTATGGATATATTTCCGTGAGTGTTCCCTTCCCATCTCTCTTCCCCATAGGACAGCCTCAGCATAAGTGTTGAGTGAATAACTAAATTCCTTGGAAAATGCACACACCGTCTTATAGGAAATTCCCATGGAAACATAAAGGAGAACCTAATTTCTCACGACTGCTTCCTCTTTTCTCCCAGACTTCTGCTAAAAAGATGGTGAGAAAACAAAGCTTGATTCTGATTTGCTCTGTACTTTCCTCCTCCTTGTACTGCAAATGGTGATGAATGTGCATGAGCTGGTTCATAATATATGTAGGAGGGAATACTGCCAAGGCTATTCTTTCAAATAACGTCCTGACAAGGGAGGAGTGGAGCTGCAGCATCCCAGGATCTTGAGAGGATATCAGTGCAAAAAGGAGTTTGAGGCAGCTGTAGTAAGGGGAACACACCAGCTAACCACAGATCGCTTCTCCTGAGTGCGGGACATGATGATGGCTGGCTTTTGAGTAAAACAGGCAAGAAAAGGACTTTTTGTAATTTTCCAATGTAAAAGCACACTTGTGGACTTCTGCAGTCAGGACAGAACTGTCCCAAGGACTGTGGGAAAAGACACCAGTTGCTCTGTGTTGTGGGTCTCATTAGCCACTGCTGGGTGGAGTGAGAAGCAGGTACTCCTGACCCTAAAGTCCTGCTTTCTATGGCTGGGAACTCTGCAGGGAGCCACCACCATGGCAGAACCCGTGCATTCTTCTACAATCATAAGACAGCCATTACTGTAACATTTTACTGTCCCTGAGCACTGTGGCTGTATAAATTCCATGGGGATCATTATATAGGGTCTAATTGCACAGGAAATTGAAGGTGGAAGAACAAAAGCACTGTAGGCAGCTAAGCTGGGTAACAAGAGTAGTGAGGCAGGATTTGATGGATGCTAACACTGAATCAGGCGGGATTCATCCTCTGAGGGCTCATATTCGGTCTGTCAGTGTGCATGAAATGCTGTATCACCACGCAGGGTTTGCTGCTTATGTTCATGCTTGCTGGAGTAGGGCAGTATTTCCAGCTCTATGGAGAAATCCCGCGTGCTGAAGCAGAGGGTGAAACACAGCTCTGAGGAAAGTGGAGGTCTTGCAGAAGCAACTATGGCCCTCCCAAAGTGGCCACTTGCATTCACTGCAGAGTGCTGCTGCTGGAAGCAAAAACACTTAGCACTGACACAGCACTTCACCCAAACATTGGGTAATTAATCTGCAAAGCAGCAGGAGATGCTCTTTGCGACTGGTTCTGTAAGCACAACTAAAGGACTAGAGTGGAGAGAGCTATTAAAAACCATGCTGACATCCAAATTGTCCCATGGCAACTAAAGAAAAGCCTCCAGAACTTACCATGTCCTCTTTGTTTTATTAGTCCTCTTAATATTCAAATGAAGAGAGAGTTTTCCAAAGTTTGTCCTCAGTCTGCCCAGCTTGCAGAAGCTTGGCGGACTTCAAAGGAGCTGCAACAATTTATTGTGGTTCTTAGTCCAGTGATTTTGTCACGATGAATATGTATTCTGTCTGGAGAGTAGTTCACTTATAAAGATTACAGTTAGCAGAACACTGTAGATTACCTGGTTTTATAGATTTACCCCTTCCCTCCCTTAAGTTATTGTAGTTTGAAAGTTTGGAAACAGGATTGCTTTTGCTACGGAGTTAATTTTCCAGTTAGTGAGCACTGACGGCTTTTTTCCCTCCCCCAGTGAAGCTGCACAAGCGCGGCCGTGGGAGGAAGGAAAGAGAGTTTTGTGGTTGCGGCTCAGATTTGGAACCTTGGATGTCAGAGCTCTGCTGCCAGTCCTGTCTGTTTCCATGTGACTCCAAGCAAACCATGTAAATTACTTTCCAAACTGCGCCACAGCACTTGGTGCACCATGTCACAACATCCTGTGGCTGCATCCTCTGCCTGGTATCAAACAGATGATTTTCACTGTTTTAATACAAATTTCTCCAGATGACCACACCCAAGCTTTAAAGGCAAAATATGCAGGAAGGGTAATTGTTTGGCCCCCTACGGAAATTTTGCCTTCTCATCCTTATGAGAGTCTGAGGTTTAATTCTCAGGGGTAAAATCCAGACTGTTTTAGGTCCTGCTCAGCATTCATGGGACATGGGTGACTGTGACTGTGCCAAGGGAGGGCGTCTGTGGTAGCCCTTACTTTGGGTACTCCAGTTTTTTGTGCCATAGGATCAGGTATGGAGAACCATGTCCAGCTGTAAGGTTTCGCCTCTTTTGATTTTTGATCTTTGATTTTTGATGGTTTTGATTTTGATTTTTGATGGTTTTGATTCTTAATATCTTCTGCAATTTACCTGTTTTTTTTAGGCTCCACCCTGAAAATGTATTTTCCTTCTATGTGTATCCATTACAGCTTTGTAGGATTAGTGAAGCCTTTTAACACCCTTACTTGGGGATGATATTTAGAGATTCTAGTGATCCTCAGTTAGTCTCTTTGGATCCCTTGGTGTTGCCATAATTTTCCAAATTTACCTCTAATTTATCATCATTCTTTATTGCAGCTTTAATGATATTTATCAAATATACCAGCTAGCAGATTACTTCAGAAGTAAAAGCTTCCTCCTTTTATCACTAGTCCTGAAGTGGAAAGATACCTTCCCAAAGGATTTCCCAGTGAAAAATATGGGGTAGTAAAGCAAAAAGTGCTGCATGGACCATTATGAATGACCCAACCACTTCACTGACAGTGCTTAATGTGGCTGAGAGGAGGTCAGAGAGCTTCATAAAAAGATTGAGATACTGAAGGGGATACTGAGAAATTATTATTGACTATGGAGGGAGAAAGAAGATGGAGACCAGCTGGCATCATGGACAAGATGCCAATGTGGATGGGTGTTTGGGCAGTCCCAAGGTTTTTATTGTTTGTTTGTTTATTTGTTTTTTGTGGAAAAAAGTGTGAGTACAGATGAAAACTTGGCCCCAGGGTGTTGGTGCGGGAACTGGGGACAAGCTCAGCTGGGTGAGGCAAGGAGGGGCACAGACAGGCGAGGCACAAACTGGACAGGTTTTTGCTTTGCGGCTACTGCTCTGTTTGCCTTCTTCCACAGTGCATCCAGGACTGTGACTGTTTCCACACTCCTGTTCTCCATGGGGACAGAGCTGCATTCATGAGAGCAGGATTTGTTTAGATGGGCTTCCGGATGTCCTTAAACAGGTTGATTTTATCCCAATAAAGTTCTCATTTTCTGTTACTCGCTGTTTCTTTAAGAAGAAAGCTATCTCTGTGGTTGCCATGGAAAGCCCTGCATATCCCATGAGACTGAACCACAGAATATATAGTGCAGCTGCAGAAAGTGTCTGGAAATATGTTTGCCTGAGAGCTGCAGCCCTCAGGAGCTTGGCAGCCTTGTAAATGGAGATGCCCCGGCTGGGAAAGGGAATTTCTTTTCCCCAGGCAGCTAAAGTGGGCATGGAGATTGGATGGTGGCTCTGTGAGGGGGGCAGGGGAGGCCGGAGGAGCAGCTCAGGGATGTTGGGGTGGCCCTGTGCAGTCACTGCTGTGGAGGGAGCTGGTGGCAGGGCAAGGGCAGGACTGGAGCAGGAGCTGTCGGAGCCTCTGCATCCTGCTCACCTCTGCCCCGTGGCAGCCTGTGGAGGCTGACAACAAACACGCACACAAACAGCATGCACGAGCCCTGCTGCTCCAACGTCTTGCTAAAGAACTGGTTCCCACACCTTCCTCTAATCTAAAAACCACAGTTTCCCCTCAATCCAGCTGCCAAAACCTGCAAGCTCCCCCACAACTTCCTTAACACAATGCCCTGCTTCATACTAAAATGAAACTTGGAAGTGAAAATCAATTGGGATGAATATTGAATTAAAGATAGTACATTGATTGAACTACCAATTTTCATTTATTTATTTTTTAAAGGGCCTATTAAGAATGCCTCAATCAATGATAAGATTAGTGGGTCTGGAACAGAACTGAGGCCAAGGACCACTTTAAGACTCTCAAACTGTCCTCTATCTCTGCCAATTTTTAATTTTTTTTAAAAAGTGAATATTACTGGGTTATTTTTCCAAACCAAAACTTAAAGAAAAAGTGTGGGCATTAAAAATCCTCCCCAAAAACCAAACATTCACATCTCAGCAATCTCTTTCTGAGGACAGATTCATTAATATTCTGGTGTCCTTGAGCTCGATGAATACCAACATGTCATTTTAATACACCAATTTGCCCAAGAACAGTTTGGGGATACTAAATTCTCTCTGTGGCTTGTGAGCAGGAGGTGCAGGACTCACAGGGGTGAAACAGATTTACAGTCTTCTCCCATACTTACAGTGCAGCTGCCACTGACCATGCTGGAGCTCAGGTTACTAAACATTTCCACTGCATGATTTTAAAATACAGTCATTTTTGCTGAGAGTCTTTCAAAATCAACATTTTCTAAGGTAATTTTAACTTAGGTAGTTCTGCTGTTCCCAGGAGGGAGACTGGGGACACGTGGCACAACCTGTGTTCAATTTGCTCAGGTATCTAGCTCCTGGAAATTGCTTCATATGTCTCATGTGCCCAAAAATGGTGAAACGTGCCCCACCAGGGACAGCTCTGTGGGTCTGTAGGGGACAGGCTTGCCCAGAAATAATACAGCTCCCTATTTCTGCAGTGCTCAATTCTCTTTGCACAGACTGCAAAACTCCATGTGCAAAAATACCATACACAGGGCACTGCTTTAGGGGTGTTGGGGAATCACTGAAATTAATTGTAGAAACTGATAAAGTCCCTCTGACTGTGTTTATTCCTTATCTTAAGCCAGCTGCTGGGGCTTTCATGCACTCAGGAAAGTCGTGTTGTGGTTTAGCATCTCTTCAGCCCTCGTCACCTCCGGCTTCAGTTCACCTCAAGGGCTGTAGGAAATGCTTTGGTGAAAAGCAAACTTGTCTCACTCTCCAGCTAAGCTGACAGTGCCATTCTGCTGGTGCTTCTGCCATGCTCCTACATCCACATCTAGCTCATCTGTGCTGTTGTTGGCCTTTAAGTCCCTGCAGGCCCCCAAACCCCTTAATCTGCCTTGCAGCCCCCTCCTTGGCTCACAACATGTCATTGGACAGGGTTGGTAGGACTGAAACAAGAAAGAGATGTTTTAATCTGCAGCTTTAATTACCCAGTTTCTTTTCCAGACAGAGTCCCAATTTCTTCTTCAGGGTTTTCTGCCACCCTGAGCTGTAGATATTTCCAGTTGGACCTCAGCAGATACAGCCTCGCTCCCAGCTCCATCCAGGACCAAGACACAAGCCTTTGCCTGTGCTTTCAGGATGCTAATCCATCTCCCTGCTGATCTGCATCAGGCTCTCTCCCAACAGTGCACTTCTTTTATACTCACCAGAAAGCAGAGCTTTTGTGGGCACAGGAGAAAGGACAACAAAGCTTCTCTTGTAATATTTGGTTCCACTGTTATGTGATGCCTCACCTCTGGCCTGAGCCCAACCTCACCAGCTGGAAGATAGGTGAGTGGACACAGAGGGAGCAGGACAAAGCTTCCCCTACAAGGATCAGTTGGTGCAGTGACACAGTCATTTACTTCCCTCAGTTTTTGGAAAGTTTATGACAGAAGGAGTGCTCCGAGGTTGGCTTTTTGCTTCCAGTTTACAACTTTCAGTTTCTAGAGAGTTTCACTGACAAAATATGCCTTGCTGAACTTGGTAATATGACTACATGGATGACGCCTGAAAACCATTTTCAGAAAAGTTTTAATATTCGTTTAAGAAGAAAATGAAACAATGCAAATATTTTTCAAATAATATCATCTAATTCTTTGCAAGCACTCTGCATAGGGAATCTGCTTTGTGTTTAAGGCCAAAGACTTGTCACACAAAACAAGTGGTAGATAGAGATATAGATACAATCACCATGATGCACAGGTTTGCTCTTTGCAGGTAGAGGCTCGGGCTGGATAATTTTGCAAACTATGTATTTTCCTTGTTTCACTTTCCAATAAATCCCCTCCCTGCCTACACCCTCCGGGTCTGAAGGTGGCCACCACATGTAGATCAGAGATTTCCCCTGCTTAAAGCCTTTTGCTGCTGGTTAGCCTCTGACTGCAGTAAAAGCCATCACACCAACTTTCAAGCTTTCAGTAGCCCCGATAACATCTCAATGCTCCCAGCAGAAACTTGCTGGTGGTGCTGGACTGTCCCTCTCCCAGGCTGGACAACAGCATTACCAGAGGCATGCTGCACAGTGGAATTCAGCAAAAGCCCTCCATATGTTTTATGCAAAAGAAAACATTACTTTTGGCACAATGTTTTGCGCCAGAAGCCAACTGCCACCAGAATACAGATGCAGGACTTGCCAGAACAAACCTAATTGCAATACTTGTGAGGTGTTTTGTATTTTTCTTCCTAACTGTCTCCAGGTGTCTTGAATTGTTTGAGGGAAATTCATGGTGTTGAGAAACACAAAAGGGCAAACTGTTTAGGTAATGATGGCAGCAATATATTCTGCTGATCCTGAATCTCTGAATTTTTTTTTTTTTTTGCTTTGTTGGTTCTACTATAAGTAGCATAAATCTAAATAAACATCATGACATGTAACAGCTACTTCTGAGATTATTACTGTTGGAATTTATGGATACACTAATACATGAATTAATGGATTATTTTTGAGTAAGCACTAATAGGTAAAAGAAAAATAAGGGAAAATAAGGTAAAGATTGTATTAAAAATTTCCAAATATTTAAAAATAAGGCTTTCAATTAAACCCAAGTATTTTTAGTAATTTTCACCCATAAAGCATTTACATTATTTTTACTCTTCATCTTGGTTCGGTATATTTTTATGAGTTCCTGAAAATGCTTGAATGAAATGAAAGTTTTCTCTTATCAGTTGTAACTTTTATTACAAATGGGATAACTGTGCCGTTGTATATACTGCAAATAAGACATATTCCTCCAAAATCCTCCTTCTATAGTAGTTTCTTCTTTGACAACATTGAGATAAACACAATCTTTTTCCATTGTCAAATATTTTATGATTTTCCAGCACAGACAGAGCTTGACCTAAGAACAGAAAAGCACTTTCCTACCAGCAATGCCTGAAGAATAATGAAAAGAAAATGCTGTAGGATGGGCAGAAAGGAATAGCCAAGGGAAATGTGGAAGGTAGCTGCTTTCTTTATTTGTGTGTAGCTACGCAGAGGCTATGCACATGCAGGCATTTTTCACAATGCCTGTTAAATCATGTGAGAAACCCATTGAGCTCAATAACTCATTTCAGTGTCATTTGCTCACAAAAATGCATGTGTTTGCATCTCACTAGGATGGCCTCTTTGGGTATCGGGGAGTCCTTCAAAGACAGTTCCTAACTCGATTAAATACTCCTTGTGATTTTTAAATGGACGATTCTCTTTATTTACCTCTGAAATGCTGTTTGCAGGGGGGGAAATGCAGGGTGGCCCCACACATGAACATGGGCTTTATCTCAGAAATAGTCCAGCTCCCTAGCAAGCAAAACAAGACAAAAATCAAGCACTTCCAACATTAAGACCCTTAATATAGTGCGCTGGCAAAGAAAACTATTTTTAGAGGCAGTGAGGGACTCCTGTTTCCTCACCTGTTGGTGTGGGTTTTACTGGATGCTATGGGCAGAGAGATTGGTTGAAAATAAAGCCATGGGCTTCAGCAGAGAGGTTGGTAATTGCCAGTGGAGTCTCAGATTATCTTGTTTCACAAAATAGGCTATGTTACCACAGGGAAGCAAGGAGGAGGAAAATTGCAGAGAAAAACAATCAAAAGCTTGTTTGGGCAGAGAGATCTGCTGGCTGCATTGCTCCCATCACCTGCTGCTGGGGCACAGTGAGTTGGATGCTAGGGAAGGGGATTTCACTCCATGCAGTGGCAGGGAGGTGGCACACTGCCAGCTGATACCACCTGGGGTTTCATACCTGAATTTTCAGGGTGGGAAGTCCAAGTTGCTGAGGGACTGTAGCAACCTGGCACGTTTTCTGCAAGATAGACCCCAGGCAAAGTGCGCTAATGTTGTGGTGAGAACTATTTCCTGTTGTTTTGGCATTGGTTCAGTTTATCTTTCTAAAGCATTCACTGGGGAAAAAAAAGTAATTTCACCTTCTTCAAACCCCAGATAGAGGCAGGAGAGCACAGAGACCGCAGTCCCACTCCGGGCACTGAGCGTTAACGCCCAGCAGCGCCCACTTCCACTGAGACCAAGGGTCAGAAAAAAGTCTGAGAACCACTTTTTCAAGGAATTAGCTGAGCACTCACCATGAAGCTAAGGCTGACTCTGTGTTTGCATGCTGGGATTCAGCTTGCCTTTGGAATGACAAAGGTCTGTCGTCAAGTTAAGCAGTGGAAGCCAGTAATAATTTTTTCCAGCCTGAAGCCTGCCAGGGTGAAGTCAACCTGCCCACAGGTTTTGAAAAAAATTTGAGATGGCAGAGTGAGTTTTTATCACATAACTGTTTTGTACTGTGAAGTTGCAGTGGTCTTTATTTGATACCGGGTGTCCTAAAGCTGGATTTATGCTATGGCCAAAATTTGTTTTCAGTGATTTTAGGGTCATTTGTTGTTTTTCCTAGTAATTCACAGAGATTCTGGTTTTCTCTAAAATCTGAATCAAATCTGTGGTCTAAGTAAAAGACAATCACTTTCAGTTTGGTAGCTCTTACCATAGGGTCTCTACCTGACTTGGAAAAGGAATTTTCAAATTGACTAGTGCAGGATTATGTTTGATAGAAGCTTTGCTAGGAGGATCTAAGCCTGTGATAATAATTTCTATGGCAAGATGAAAGGTTTTCAATTGCAAGTCTGCCTCTGCTATATTTCTGTCATTAAGTCACTTGAAAAGACAAGCAAAATATTGCTTCTAATTTTTCTTAAATACAGTTGGTGCATTTATCACAACATTTTGCCTTTCCCTCTTGTTTGATTTCATTCCACATCTCTCTTGGTTGCTTGGGTTTCTGGGTTTCCATGGGCTGTCCTTTGACTAGTGCTGTCACAAAAACTCCAGCTCATTCCGCCTTCAAGAATGTGCAGTGATTTATTTATATATTTTTTTAACCTTTCCTCTTCAAACAATAATTTCCTTTCAATTTTCACAAGAAAACTCTCTAGGAGAAGGTGAATACAAACCCACTGTCCTCCCGTGTTTCCTGAAGAGGCTAAAATACTGTGTCATTTCAGCAGATGATACCATGGTAACATCAAGGATGATGCTAGGACCTAGGCAGGCTGACAGAGACCACATCATCCTCAATCTGGATTAGTCTTTGGGGCTCTTTGCTTCTAAGGAGCATCACAAGGGGTGGCCATTGAATCACTAAGGCTGGTGGTGCGACCTCACTGGTGTAAAGGCACGGACAATGGTCCAGACCAATGTGTTCCCCTAGACTGGTGTGTAAGCCACCTTGCAGATCCACACTGTACCTCCAGAAGGTTACTGTGATGTCTCCTCACCAGCTGTGCAGACAACAAGAAGCACAGAAGGAAGGATATCAGAGAAAGCCAAAGCAGAAATATCCATAGAAATATCTTATTGAGAGTGTCAGGAGGTGAGAGAAGACCACCTTGATGAGACATGCACAAATTTTTGAGACTGGCAAATATTACTCAGGACATATCTTTATGTTTTGTCCTGTATTTGACAAATCCCTGAGGCTACCAAGTCTTCTCTATCACCCACACAGGGTAGAGAAGATTGAATCAGTGCTTTGCTTGCATTTTTCCCCCTTTTGTTCTTTTTCACCAAATATTTGAGAATATTTTGAGAAGGGCTAATGTTCATAGTGCTGTTCAGACTTAGCCTCCAGGGTGTGAAGGCGAGCAGGCTGGATAGTACTTGACTTGTCAAAACCAGTCTGCAATAATTTTGTGTGTGTGCAATTTGGATGTTCAGATCCAGATTCTCTCTTTTACCACTTTAGCAATGCCCAAGTAAAAGTATGCAACACTATCTTGAAGAGAGGGCCAGGCCTGTGGTGATGAAGTCACTGGAGGTGAGAGAACAGGAAGTGCTGGTCTTGGGAGTGACCATCTGTAACCCTCCTTCCCACTTCCTTCTGCTTGTCCCAGTGACTCCAGAAAACGTGGTGCAAATGGTAACAAAAAGTTGTGAGACTTAGAGGGCTGTCATCCGGATGGCTCTGGGAGCCTCAGCAATGTTAAATGAGAATAAACTCAAAATGCCAACAGAACAGAGATATGTCTTTATTATGCTTCCTAGAAATGTTTTTGAAGAGCAGATTTCCTCTGCACAGAAGACTGGAAAACCAAACGCTATTCCACTGGACAAACCGTCTTTTGGATAAGCCTGGATAACTTCAGAGGTGAAGGTCTCCCTTGTCCCTCAGGTGGAGATCACTGAGAACTACAGGCTGTGGAGTGGCAGGGTTGATCCCTGTGGGACAGACCTTGGTCCTAAAGTTAGCTGACAGGGGGCATGTGAGGGAGCAATGCCAGACTGGGCTGGGAAGAAACAAGTTGGGTCTTGCAATCACAGGTGCAGTTGTTCTTAATGGCTGGGCTCTGGTGACTCTGATTTCAAATGACTTTTTCAAAGCAAGTAATTACTTCATGATTCGAAATGATGCACCTAAATCCCTCTCCTGCCTTGAGGCTTATTGATATTTATTTCCTGGTGCTGGTTCAAGTGTTAACAAAATCTCTCTCTCATGTCCAACAAGGGCTGAGCTTGCTTTGCAGCCTTCTCTTCACCTGAGTGTCTCCTCTCTAATGTGGCTAACGATGCAGTCACTTTGGGACGTCCTGCCATCTTCCAGGCTGGTTGAGAGTGGCCTGTGGGCTCAGAGGATGCACACAGAGGCCCAAGCAGAGAGTGAGTCCAAGAAAAGTTGCATCTTCTGAAAATCCAGTGGTAGTTGTTAAACAGAACTGTTTGATATCAGCAATGCCAAAGTCCCCTGGCTCTGCCAGTTGCTCAGGAAAATGCAACAAAACTGATGTTAATGGGGAAACTAACGGATCAGCCTGAACGTGTGGACGGAGGGAGGGATAATGTAGGAGCAGGGCAGAGAAGGGCATGTTGGGGAGGAGCACTGAGATCTTGGATCGTCACCATCTCCAAGCACAACTTGCTCTCTCCTTGAGGTCCTTTGGGCCCCAAAACCCAACAAAGAGGGGCATGAGAAACTGGTGGCACATAAATAATGTAAAAGAAGGGTGTGAGCCCACACTGGGCAGAGAGAACAAGGATGCACCAGGAGGGAGAGCAGAGTTTAATGCAGGAAGGCTGAAGAGCAAAGCTGTGAGACCTGGAAAGGGCTCATGCAAACTGCCCTGTTTTCTTCACTGTTGGTGTGAAAAAAATGTGAACAAGACAAAAATGACACCACCTGGGGTATTGTCCTTAACTATACTTTGCACTTTGAAAAACACTTTCTTTTGGAGTTGGGAGGGGGATGGGGAAGCCTGGGAGATACTAATTTCTCTACAGCTGGAATCATAGTTGCTACTTACTGGAAGTAAGTGCTCCTTTGGCTCAGTGGTTTGAAAAGTACAGGAGTGCACCTTACAATAGGGGAAATAACTTGCCAGAAAAATGACAAAGCCATGGACAAGGCAGTGTCTGGGTCAACTTTTCAGCTGTGCCACTAAAAGAAAACATGCATGACAACCAAAATGACATCCTTTGTCATTGTGTAACCCAGAAAGACTGAAAATAAAGGGAAGGAGAAATGTAATGGAGACAAAAAATAGCAATGATTTTGGAGATACTCATTAGTGGTGACTTTTGATAGTTTTGAACTACAGACCAGCCTGTGCTTACCCGAGTGGGAGCAGAGGTTTCTTTGGGAGGCACATGCAGCTGCTCTCAGACCCATTTTCCAGTTCATGGTTCTCCTGTTTTCCTGTGGTGCTCAGAGGCCCAGTTCACTGCTTTGGGAGCAGGTCTGCTGTCTGAAGGACATGGAAGTGGAAAGGGATTTGTTTGCATGGGACAAGTGGCATCTGACTAATCTGTTCCAGTTCACAGGCTGCTGCTTCTTGCTGGGTGTCTCTTCGAGCATCCTGGTTGTGCAGCCTGCAAATTATTTCTGAGATCCTCTGGCCATGGGCTGCATTTCCTCCCCTGCTCAAGGTTACTTCTGGGCCCCAACTTGCTTCACCACCTACCAGCAAGTCAGATCAGCCACTGAATCTTGATTGCTGCAGTGATATCAAAGGACCAGAAGTGCAAGTGGCAGGATCTGGCCCTGTGGGAACAATAGAACCTGCTCCATTTTCTTACCCTCAAGTCAGCTGTGTTCTTGGCATCTTCAATCTCAACTCTCATGGCCATCTTTATGGTGATTTTACACACCACAGAGTTCTTACCCTTGTGCCTTGGGAGACTCTGATTTCATAACTGATCATTGTGATAATAAAGCAAAGCGGAGCAGCCCCCTCAGTCCCCACTCTGAAGATTTATGTGCTGCTGGGATTTCAGCAGGGAGCAAGAAAATTTGTGGGAGGGCTGTGGTGTGTGCACAGAGGCTGAGGAAAGCTCTCTGCCTGAAATACAGGCTCAGGGATTGCTTCTGTGCAGTTGCTGATCACACATTATTCTGACCAGGAGCAGTCAGGCATTTCAGACAGGCAGAAATTTCTCCTCTCGCATGTGCTGGGACGAGATTTTTATCAAGGGAAGGGTCAAGTTCCTGCCACTCTTCAAACAAATTATGGGGATGGGAGCTCATAGAAGTAACCATGAGGACTAGAAAGAGCATTTCAAGCCCTTTTATCCTGGGGCAGTAGAGGCTTGAGGGACAGTATTTCATAAGAGTTGTGCCAGTTTCTTGAGAAGACATCTTATTTTCATCAGAAGCCAGCCAGTCTGCACAGCACAACCATACCAGAGCCATACCTCTGCTCTGTCTGCTGGACCCAAGCCCTGGTGGATTCCAAAGCCAAGTGCCACATCTGGCTGTCTCCTCTCCCTCTCTGCTGCCTCCAAAATGGAAATGCTGCTCTTTCTTAAAAATAATGCTCTCATCCCCAGAATGCACATAGAAAGTGACAGCAGTGGTATAGATTGAGACAAACTGAGTCATTTATTGAGTCCCCTTATTGGCAATCTTTAATAAGAAGCAGCTGTTTCACTGCTAACATCGATGACCATGAGCGGGAGGTGGGTGGTGGGCGTGGGGTGTGGATACCCTGGCCCCTGGCCCTGCCAGCAAAGACTGCAAGCAAACTGCCAGGCATATCAGCACTCTGTCAAAACCAGAAAAATCCTGAGTTAGTCACAGCAGGAAGACAGACAGCAGCAACATCAGAGCACACTGTTGCATCCAAGTGGTTGGTGACTGTTACAGACTTGAAAGTCTTCCAGAGCAAAAAGCTGTATGCAGTAATAGTGCAAGCCCAGGACAAGGAAAGCAGATGTTCATGTCTCCTCCCTGATCCTTGTTCCCATATGTTGACTAAGTAGGTTTGGTAAAACAGAACATGCTGTAAATCAGAGCTGGGCAGGGTTCACCAGATGGGTTAAATGTGGCTTTTAGGGTGCACAAGTGAGCCACTGTAATTTACACATAAGGAAACTACGGCTTTAAGCTTTCCCTGGACGACTGCTCTGGCATCTAAGTGGAATAGCTTGTACTTCACTGAAGCAGGCCTTACTTTTTCAGAGTTATATTTTTATGTAATCCACATTTTCTTGCATTACCTCTGCACAGGGATCCCATTACCTGTGCACAGGTTAGAGTCATCTGAGCAAGATTGTCATCTGAAACTTCTTGAACCTGCCCGTCTTGTCCCTTGTACTCCACACTTCCATGGCTCCCAGTCGTATTTTTTGCAGGATCAAATGCTCTCATTTTGATCATTCAGCACCAAATAGAGCATAATGCTGTGAATATTGGGAAAGCCAGATTAAAACCAGTATTTGACTATGGATGTACTCTTAGGATTTGTGCATTTGTCTCTCTCAAAATTGACAGTTTACACTGCACAATATGTTTTGCAGACAACTGAGTTCTGATTGTCTAGGGATTTTGGAACAACAGGAAATATTCCCAAGCAACCTGAAGTGTCTGTTAAAAAAGCTTTTTCAGTCATAGGCTGAGTGTTCAGGAAGCTGCTTCCTCTTGCATGTATTATGTCAGGTCTGTAGTTTCCTGTCGAGCGGTATCACTCTGCATCTTGGCCTCTCTCCAAACAGCCCCAGCTCCGTCTCTGCAGCTCGAGGAGGAAAATCCCACCCAGGAGAATAGGCAGGGAGAAGCCTCATCAGGCTGCTCCCGACTTCACAGATCTTACACAGCCTGAAGTCCTGTTCTCACAGCAGATATGTCCAGATATGATGCTAGAAACCACAGTCTGGTCTTGCAAATCATGGACTTGAAAGGCTTTCTTCCTTCTAATATATTGACTCAACCATTTTATTAAGATTTATAATCCTGTAATGAATGTGTAATTAGCAGTTGAAAGACAACTTCATAAAATCAATATACTCTAATGTACTTCATGTAATATACAGCCTTTTAGCTATATATTGATTTTCTTTCTTATGAATGTTTTATCCCTTGTATTTCCCTTTTGCATAGTTTAATTAAGAAATTAGAAGGTTTAAAAATTAAAATTTGCTATGCAAGAATAATTTTTTATTTGAGATAAAAGTGAGCTTGCAACTTTCCAGTATACCTTTATTTTCTATGGCCCAAATGCAAATAAAAACCCTTCCTCTTTAAATAAAAAAAGGTCATAGTTAATTTACATGTGTAGCATTTAAAAAAATCAGACTAAATAAAGCCTGAATGAAAACATGTTGAGAATGAATGATTTTAGTAAAAAACCCTTATTTTTAAAGTAATATATTTTCATAAACAGCTGAGTAATATTAAATTTTAAATAAATACTTCAAAGTGATTGGGATTAGGGAACACGTCAAAACAAAATAATTTTTTACCTGTTTTAATGAAAACTTTTGAAGTCTTTTTTTTTTCTTTCATTTCAAAATAGGAACTTGCTGCTGAGTCTTATGAAATGGGATATCTATTTCTATGCCCAAATTAGTTTTAAAAATCCCTTTTTTACTTACAACAGGCCAATAGAAACTTTTATTAATAATAGACATTTTATTACACTTAATATAAATTTAAAAAAAATCATTACACATGCACATCTGTGGTATTTTAAATGATGAATAAGCATTCCTTTACAATCTTAACATCCCTCAAATTACAGCCATTGATGGAGAAATTGAGAAACTTCTTTTCATCTGGTTGCAAGCAATACCAGAGGCCTGAAGTCTGGGTGTGAATTCACAGGCTCGGCAGAGCTCCTACAGAGGTGAGAGATGCTCCTTCACCAGGACACAAGGCAGCTGGCATGTGAGGAATGGGTGCCCAAACCTCGTGTAGGGATTGCTATATCCTGGGCAGTGACTGAAGCTCTTAGCCACCTAAAGGCTAACAAATTGAGGCAAATTGAGGCTGTTCTGGGCTCAACACCCTTCTCTGTTTTGGTGTTGGTATTCCAGTTTTTCCTCTGGAAAACAAGGGAGTTGGTGAACATGAGCTCTGAAGTGGTAGAAGAGTTGCCCAAGAGCTGGAGAGCACATCAGCTGCAGGCCTGCTGTGACCCTAAGCAGTGGTACCTAAAGCATCATGGTCTGTGAAAAAACAAAACATGATTTTTCCCTAACCTGGGCATATGGGTAGAAATTCAGGTCTCCTTGTGATGGGATCCTTCCTTCACTCCCCAAAGAATTGCTGAAACATCAACCCCATCCCCTGCAGGAGTCTATCTAAATCCTGACCCAAGTCCCAGAGTCTGGGGGCTGCTATTTTAAACCTGACCGTGGGCCTGTGACATGCTGAAGGAAAAAAAATCAATTTCTGATAATGAATCTTGTTATTTTCCTAAACTCAGAGGAAATCTGTAGCACAGCTGGTGGTCCTGGAGGAGAGGGAAGGAATACCACTTAATGAGAACCTGGTGGGTTAATTAGTCTGTTGTATGATGTGGTTAGTCAATAGGAAAGAAACACTCGGAAATTTTGAACGACATAATCATGATTGACCTTAAGGTAGCGGTGGCCTAATAAGCAGTTAAATGTGCCTGAGCAAGAGGGGATGTTTGAGCAAAAGAGGATTAAGAAGAACTGTGCTGATGTGTCCCTGTGCAGTGTGAAGCAGAAGAAATGCAAAAGGAATGTGTTGCTGAGACTTTCAGTAGCAGAAGAGAGACTGCAGCATTCCCAGCGCAATGTGTGATGTCTCCTTGGCATCCTGACCCACAGTTTGTGGGTGCTCTCAGAGGGGCAGCACATACTGCAAGAGCTAGGAGGGAATATGGGAAGGAAAAAAAAGAAAAAGGGATCTGAGCTTCAGGTTTATGTTTCTGTTTGACCTTCTCAGATGTCCCAAACGGGTTTTGTCTTCCTGTCTCTGTCTCAGCACCCTGGTCACATGCACCCAGCCCGCCTCTTCTAGTGACCCTTTCAAAACACATGCTCTTGCAACCTGTGTTTCTCCTTTTGGTATTATGACAGATATTGCACTATCTACTCTGGGTTTAAACATTTTTTTTCTTTAATTTTTAAAGCATTTTCTAACTTGAAGTTTGAGATATATGGTTATTCCTTTCACAGCCAGTTTGCTGTGACCTACTAAGTCATGTCGCCCTTTTCATGCCCAGGTCTCTGAAGAAGGCTGCCAGTAGCAGCATGTGCCTCCTGCCAGTGCAGGATTTGTGTCTCTGCTGTAGCAGGCAGCTCAGTACATCCCTTCTTGGGTCTTCTCCTCTCATACCTCCCATCTCCTCTGACTCAGCTGATTGCAGGATGCCTTGCAGTACTTTCTTGGCCTTGGCCTTGGTTCTACAAGGGCTTTAACTCCCTGTCATTATTCTTCTATTGCTACTGGTTTCATTTCATCTGCTGTCCCAAGCCTGTTGCTATTTCATATAAGCCTGCCAGATTTGCCTGCATGATTGTTCTTTTGTCCAGATGAATGTTTAGCTCAGGCTATTTAGTGCTGATCTGGTTTTTCTATTGCTTTGTGTGTACCCAGGGGAAGAGGTTTTGTATTAAAATTCTCCTGGAGTGCTGAGTCACTTGAACTCTGCTACTGTGTCATGTGCCCGATTGTCTGACTGCAGGACCTGGTTATGTCATATCTTGCAAAATGTGTTTTCTGTTTCCCCACTGGAGTTTTGCCTGAATGGCTTCCAAATTATCCACCTACTAGAAGCTGGGAAAGTTCTGTCTCATGATGCAATTCCCCTCTAAAATTTGTTTTGATCTTTTCCAAGAACCTGGCTGGAATCTGATAGATTAGATACTCTTTTTGCATGCTTTGCTCTTTCTGTGTATTGCTGGGAATTCAGGAGGTTTTACTCCCTGGCCAGCCATGTAATTCCTAAATGCCAACTGTACATTTGTCCCATCAGATTATAGCCACGTTAAAGTGTGCTCAGAGACGTTCCTCTAATCCAGCAAACTCTTGATTGCACTCTGAAAATCATGTGTAAATGCTGCTGATAGGGCTTCCATTAGTGATTCAACATCCACCAGACCTTTCCTGTGGCTTGCTGAGGCTAAATGCAAGCCCAGAGAAATTCATTATCCACAGCACTTCCCCTAAAGACATGTCTTGATGCAATCATCAGCAGAGAGTTCTGCCTTGAACAGCCCAGGTTCTCTGGCTTCACTCACTGGTAATCAGCAGTGACAATTTTTTTTTGTTGTGTTTCTGTTCAGTGGTTTTGGGTCGGTGCAGATACCCAAATGTCTGCCAGGCTTTCAGTGCTGTTAGAGGCAGTCTGTGCTAGTTTCCAGAGATGTAACAATCCATTTTCTTTGCAGCCGTGTAACTTCCTTCCTCAGTGGCTACACGGTGCATTTCTCATGGCCCATTGGCTGAAGAGAAGCTTATTTATAGCCTCAGTTCCTTGTCCTGTGCCCCTGTCCATTAGAGAGGTGACCTGCCGTGGCTGCTGTCTCACCCTGAGGACATTCACTGGCTCTGCTTTACCAGATCAGGGTCTGCATTGTCCTGCCTCGTGCTTGGTCCTATAAACCCCTGGCAATGCTTTTTGTAAGAGTTTCTTACTGAGGGTTTGTATTTAGCCGATGGTTTTAGCATGGCTTTTTGTGTCTCAACGACACACATAGTTCCATTTTCACAGCCTTGTGCTGATGTTTATTGTTGCTGGGATGAGCTCTGCAGCTGACTGTGCTGTTTGCATGGAAATGAATCAGTTGTTGATCCTGCAGCCCCGTGGTGGGCGGGCTGGGAGCGGGGCTGGGAGCGTGGCTGGCAGCCTGCTTTCCAGGGAGTGAGCCCACACCAGGCAATCTAACAGACCCAGGCCATGTTGTGTTTCTCAAACAGCTTTAACTGTAACCTATCATTGCTGACCTCCTGACTTCTAGTGTCTGGTCCTCTCCCTTCAGCAGATCAGCAGTGCTCAAAATATTCCAAGAACTGCCCCAGATAAGAATTAATTTCTCCAAACTTCTGTTTCCTTAGCATGACCTAATCTCCAGAGTTAAAGACTTAAAGGTAAATTATTTGGAGGAGTCCATAGATGCATGAGATGTCTAAGGTAACATTATAGTCAATGAAGGTGCAGTCCAGAGACCTGAATGAAGAACTTAACTGGCCAATTTTCAGTGCCTACTTTGAGACAGAATGGCTGAGAAGCTCCCTTTGCAAATTACATTGCCTCTAGTGACAAAGGAGGGAAACGCTGCTGTTTAAAACAAGTTCAGCCCTGTTTGAGACCCCCTATGATACCTGGCACTTCTGCAGTGGATTGGCCAGTATGGAATCATAGGATCATTAAGGCTGGAAAAGACCTCCAAGATTATCAAGTCCAGCCTTTGACTGAATACCACCATGCCCACTAAACCATATTGTATCACTATACCATAGAGAACACCAAACAGAGACCACAGAGTCAAAGAATTATAACAATTTAGGTTGGAAAACCTCTGGGGTACTAAAAGGCAGATACTTCACAGAACCTAAAATAACACTGGACAAATCAGCCTCCATAACCATCTACATCTTTATCCATCTACCTCACATGCAGGCACATAAGACTGGCTATCCCACTGTCAGGAAAGTGTCTGGGGCTGCTTGAAATGCCCTTGGATGGCTGCTTGCCCTCCAGTTGCTGCTCCTGGGTGTCTCATGGCGCACTCAGTTTGGGCAGTTGCATCTGTCTCATCATGTTTACAAACTGCCAGAGCACTGTTTCAGCTGATAAATCCTCCACCTATCTCCACAAACACTCTTGCTTCTTCCTTTTCCCCAGTGAGACAGTGAAGGAGTTCTCCACAATCTTCTCACCAGTACTCAACAGCCAGCTCTGAACGCAGAGCCATTACCAGCTTTTGCTCTCTTCATGCTTGTGCTTCCCCATAATGCCTTTGTATTTTCTTTCTAGAGGTCACAGTTCTCCCTCTATTTTCCTCATATTTCTCATTTTCTCCCCACTCAAAATGAAATGGCCAACAAAACCTCACCTTTTTGTGCTGTGTTGAACTAATAACATTTAGGCTTCCATAGCTCTGCTACTGAGAGCTGTTTGCAAGCTCTTAGTAGCAGAACTACCTAAGAGTGCAATTCATACTCTGCCACATGTGCTTCGAAAGTGTTAGGGGTACCTCCTTCAGACTTCCTATCTTTATTTCACCTTTCAAGATTCAAATACACTGATGAAGGGGTAAGGTAGAAACATTTTTTTTTAATGCTAAAGAAGAGAGGATCCTGGCAAATATCCTGATGGCCATATTCATGAGGATTATTTCTTACTGTTGATATTGTGGCTCCAGATTGCACAAAAGTAAATATTTCCTATTTACAGCACGTAGAAAGCATAAGAATAAATGTGTGTATATAATGGTTAAACTCTCAAGTATTTTATTTGATTTGCAGTTGTGTCAAATAGAGCACCTAATTGCTCCAGCCACTACCTTCAGTCTCTGACCTACATTTATGACAGGAATTGCATAAAAACCCACAAAAGTCAAAGACAGGAATGGTTTTAGACAGCTTTTCCTGGTTTTTATCTGATGAATAAGAGACTCTTTCTGAATTAGAGGCAAGTGTCACCTAAGCCCAGATTTCCAGTAGGTGAAAATGTGACTCAAAAAAGGGGGCTGAAAGACTTAAGATAAAAGCAACAGCCCCTCCCCCCTGCAACCCACTCATGTATGTTAATTTAAGAAAAGCAAACATTTGTAAAAGAAACCTGTCCAGCTAGAAATGTTGAGAACATGTGTTTTCCTTGTTGCAGCACAGCCAAAAGAGACAAAGTCGCTTTACACAGTATCACATTTTGCCAAATTAACAGTAAGAGTACTATTAATATTTAATATTTATATGACACTGTCATCAGGAGGCCAGTTGGGTCTGATCCCTGCTGTGTGAGATGTGCAGACACCAGAAGATTATCTAGATTATTTTATTTATGTTGAGGAATTATTGTAATGTGCTACAGTCCTGTGGAGTCCTGTGGAGCCTGCCAAGATGTAGGCCCCATCTCCAAAAGGTTTAGGTGCACTTTTAGGACAATATGCTTTTATAACTGAGAGTCTCAAGTAAAGTTCTTCCTTTGTAGTTTTTTGACATATCATCAAAACCTGAGTTTAAATGTTGAATCAAACAATTATGGGATCTGGTTCTGATAACACCTGAGTAGTGGAAGAGTACATTTGCCATGGCTGAGGTGCAACTGTAGAGGGAAAAGTGGATGAATTTTTGTCTTGACATGGAAAATTTGAGCATCGTGGAGTTTTAGCTCTGTGTATGGGTATAAAAACAGATGTGTTCAAACATCCAGTGAAGTTGGTGAGATGTTTTGGTTTAGCAAAGCCATGTGAACTTTCCTGAGGATTTGCTAGCCACATAAAATGAGGTTTTCTGGGTATTGTCCTAACCCTGTGACTGTCCCATGTCCCTCAATTTAGGCATTGCAAGGAATGAGATGTTTGCCAGTCTATAAACCGGGATCTTCAGCACAACCACCAAATAAGTAAAGATCACAGTTTTCCTTCTACTACTGTTACCAGTCTGACATTGGACATGTCTCAGGCCATTGTAATATGCCTAAATTTTGGTATCGTATCTTTCAATACACATAGGTTTGATTTGAGGTTCATCCTGACATCTCTGGCCAGCTGGGGTGGTTGAGCCCCCAGCTCCTTGTAGCTGTGTAGTCCTAGCAGGTTATCTAAATTGCCTCTTCAGAGTGATGAAATTACTCCAGAGTGGGAGCTATTTTGGTAGAGCCTGTACCACTACTATCACAGAGGCAGCCAGGATGGCTCACAGCTGCCATGGGAGCTGCACCCAGGCTGTAATGCCCTCTGTGGTCCTGGCTTTGGTGGCTTGGAAAAGTCTTTGCTGTTATCCACCACTGTGAGAAAGAGGCTTGAAGGTTTCTATGGAGCACATGGTTTTCTGAGACAACACTACAGAAATGATGAGTTTGAAGTCAGGAATAGGCAAGCTTTTAGCTTCAAGCTTTGTGCTTCTTACTCTCCTGATTGTCCCCACTCTCCAGTTTTGGTTTGCACCGTTTGTCTCCAACTGCATGGACCAGATCAGACAAGTGTTTTGCTGCAGGCAGCCAAGCGCCAATGGGCTCCAGCAACTGAGAGGAGTTCTGTCCTGAGGACAAGATTAGAGCTGTCCTGAAGTGAAACCCCACGAGTCATGTGGTGTAGCTGCTGTCCTTAGCACAAATGTCTTTGTGATGGTTGCAATTTCCAATAGGAAAATCTGGTGCTCCTGCTGCACCCCATCACTTGCGGATGCAGACGTAGCCTGAATCAGTGTGTGTCTGTGCGGAGCGAAAACACACACACACAAGCTCACTGCCTCTGCGTGACAGCCTGTCTCCCACAACATCAACGATTCCCTGGGTATTCAGGAGCCTAGGGATTCTTCTTTGGTGAATAAACTGCAGTAGGAAGACGTGTTTGAAATTTCCATCATCCAGGATCCTTAGCAAACTCTCCTGTGACAACTGCACTGAAGAAAAATAGGTGGATGTATGTGGAAAGTGTTTCTTGAACCTATATGCAATGACAGTTCACTGCATTTATGTCATTCCTTGCCGAGTTATTTTACTTGAATTACTTCTAGAATGCTTGCTACAGAACAAATTCAGGCAAAATAAATAATATAAATAATAAAATATCACACAGAGATTTTCCAAACATTATTTTTCTCAGCCAGCTAAAGGGATATTCTTGGCTCTGGAGATGACAAAAGAGATTTTATTCTGATCTAAGCATGCCTGTCATTCAGAGCCCGGGAAGTTAAAGCTTTGAACATCCAAAGGCTCATCTGTTCCAATTCTTACCTGACTTTATCCATGCCCCCATGTTATAATGTATAGGCATAAGAGCAAAATTCACAATCAAATTAAATGGTTGGCCTAAATTCTTCTCCCTCTGCCCAGCTCTTGGTAGGAAAGGAGGACTGCATTCCATATAGCTTGTGAAGAAATACCATGCTGTGCCTCCAGAGTGGACTCACACATAAATCAGGAAGCCTTGCTCAACAGAGCAGGCTGATTTTTTTCCCATGTTTTGGCTTTTGTTGGTTTGGTTTTTTTTTTAGACAGAAACATAGTAGTGGTTAGGACATTTTTTATGCATTTCACTTGAACTTTACTTCAGCTACCAATCCTATGACTTTAATAATAATGGACAAATTCCAGTCTATCACAACTTCAAGTAACTTTCAATTTTCAGCTGTAAATCTTTAACATAGAAGTCAGATCAATTTTTTTCACAAGTGTCAATTCTAATAGATCTTTGTTTCATTTCAGTGAGATGTATTTAGGTTCCTATGCACCCTTTTCCTTCCCTTCAACCCATCCATTTACTTCACCAAATCAGAGACAAATCACAATTGTTCAAGTATAAGGAGAAGTGGAAAGAAGACAAAACATTGTTTGTATAATCCTAGAGCTGAACCTAAAACTTTGAAAAACATAAATACCATCAAACATGCTCAGATTTGAGTAAGCTTTTTTTGTTAAGTGTTTTGCCCAAAACTGGCATTTCAGTTAGAACTGTTAAGCATTTCAGGACTTAGAACTGTTCCAAAAGTCAGAATGAGCTTGTCGTTCTTGAAGGTGAGAGGTAGAAAAGAAAAAGAGCTACATAAAGATAGATCAGTTGATTAAAAAGCCACCTGTCTCCTGTCTTTCCGTAGTTCATCTGGCAGGGACTCATTCAAAATGCAAAAAAGAAGGCTTTAGTTTCCTCATCTGCCAGATGAGATCTGAGCCCACCTTAATTTCCCAGGAACAGCCCCCAAGTACCAGACTGTTTGGTATCCCCCAGTGCAGGATGGAGGGAGAGGAAATGTTTTTTCAATACCTCTGATAGAGTATGTTCTACTTTGTTTACAATATTGAAATATTCATGAGAGTGATGTCCTGTCTCTCCACTGCAGGGGCTAAACACCATGATATAGAGTTGTTCTCTCTGGCCTAATGAATATTTCAATATTCTATATACAGTAGAACAACATCTACAGGGGAAAAAAAAAGCAAAACACAAAGTATTTCCCAGCAGAATATTCCCCTGTGCAACAAAGTAACCCGCTTCTCTAGGTTCTGATCTCTGGGAGGGGAGTGGGAACTGAACCCCAACCTTCTAACTCCTGGCAGAACTCTGCAGCCACTGAATAAACAGGTGGTAGTGCCTGTTTAGGGCATTTTTAAAACATATATTTCCCATTCTTTTGTTGTTGTTGTTTTTTTTCTTCACCTAGGAAAGAGACCAAAGTAAAAATCTATGGCTTTGTTCTTACCTGTAAATGCCTCATATTAGTTCATTGGGGCTTGTCAGGTTTTGTCTACAACTTAAAAATTTGTTAACTGCCTCCTGAGTTGCAATTGGTAGAAAAGTATTGGAGGAAGGCAAGATAAATTTGCAGCTTTTTAATATGAAGATAAAAAAGCACTGTTTGGAAAGGTGCTGTTGGCAATTTTGAACTCCCAGTGATATGAGATCAAATATAGTCACTTTACAAATTCGTAGGGGTTGTTTCTTTGGGGTTTTTTGTGGGTTATTTCCCCTTAACTGGTAGGTACAGAAATTCCATATGAAAGTTGTTTGGTCCATGAACATGGGGAGCAGACCTTTCAAATAAGGACTATTTCTGAACACATGCTTTTCAGACTATTGCTGCTGTTTTAGAAATGATTTGCTGGATTTACTTCAAACCTTAACAGAAAAATATCTCTCCTGGATCCTCACCAAAGTACCTGAAATTTCAGCCTCTTGGGGGTTGTCCTGTCTCTATTTTTTTGATCAAAGTGCAAGTAAGAGGTTCACAATCTGGTTTGTTAAGAACAATGTCTTAAAGCTTTAAAATAAATACCCCCTCAGGTTTTTTACCATTTTACCTTTCTGGTTACGACGAGTTGCAATTCATGCCAAAAAATGCCCTGCCAGCACTGAGGCTCCAGTTTCACTGCTTTATTAGAGCTTTAGCTATATGATTAGCCTGAGGATAGATTCACAAATAACAGCTGCTCAGCTGGGGTGTTTCCTTAATCCATGCCTGTGCCTTTCAGAATCAAAGCAATACTGAGGCACAAGAAAATTATCTCTACCCTACAGAGCTCCATAGAGTGAAGTAGAGAAGAGAGCAAATGGGCATTTCTCTGCTGGAAATCTTGTAGAGGCTCAGATGAGACAACTGCACTTCACTGATGGAACTACCCTCTGTTGACACATTTAATCTAAATTAATTTTTTCATCTTTATGCAACAAAGTATGACCCAAACCGTCTGGGGCACTGCAGAAAGAGAGACAAAAAAATAGCTATAACCAAGCTGCTGTGTGAGCAGTACCATGGAAGTGCTGAGAATGTTTTTAGTGCTAATTATTGTACATAATAAAATATATTTATCTTCCTGCCTAGGAAATCCTGTGAATGTTCTGCATTTGTCCATTCCCACCTCTCTGAAACTTTTTTTCATATATACTTAGTAATATTTTTTCATAAGGAGAAAGATAAAAAAATATAAAATATGGAACTCGATTTTTTACTTATTCACTATGCCACAAATAGCAGTAGTTTCACTGAGCCCAATAGACCTAAACCTCTATTGATGAAATCACTCTGGAGCTATTGGTTGAAGTAGAAACCTATCGATTTATATGAGATGAAAAACTGGTAAAGTGAAACTGAAGTGGTATGAAATGAAAGTAAATGAGACAAAAAATCAGTGCCATTTGTTTACTGTTTTCATACATACTGTGTTTTTGTGATACTGTTATGTGAAACAATTCAGTGAGTATCTTACAGCCAACTAAGTAGAATCTGATGGAAAAAAAATCTTTTCTAGCTCTAGTGAACCAAAT
Organism: Machaerirhynchus nigripectus; assembly: GCA_013397975.1. Taxonomy (NCBI): domain Eukaryota; kingdom Metazoa; phylum Chordata; class Aves; order Passeriformes; family Dicruridae; genus Machaerirhynchus; species Machaerirhynchus nigripectus. The sequence continues at coordinate 2,000,895 of VZRQ01009102.1, read as the reverse complement.
TCCTGTAATACTAAGGCCACTTTTCTATGTCTGAAAGCTTTTGGATAGGTTTGGGATATATTTTGAGACAATAAGAATTATTGTGCTCATTGCAGAAAGATTTTCTGTCCCTTCAGCAGCTGAGTTTTTGAAGTCAGGCCCATAAGGTAAGTAGAGCTGCATGAAGAGATAAAAAATGAAATTAAAGAGAAGTAAAACATGACTCTTGGACTATTGGACTCATGTGGATATTTACCCTTCATGTACACAGCTGTGTTCGTACATAATTGGAGCTCTAGAGAAAGTTAAAGGAGCAGATGCAACATAAATTGTTCCTATAAGACCAACATGTCCAGTATTTTTTTGCAATTTTGAAGCATCTCTCTCCTCCAAAGAAATTATTATTTTTATTTTCCCCTCATTACTCTAGAGGTCAGTTTCCTTCAAGAATTCAGAATAAGATATGCCATTGCTAGTGACATAAATAGTGTTTTGTTTCTGCTAACTGTGCAGAACAGCACTTTAGGGAGAGAGAATCAAGATTCTGCCCTTCCTTTTGCCTCATGTAGGGAATATCTGACTAGTTTCCCACCAAGACTTCACTCTGAATAGCTGTAAGAGTGGTGGAATCACAGTTGTATCTCGGATAATACTTTGAAGCTTTGCACAGCTCCAAGTCAGGCCATACCCTCTGTCCTCTTGAAGGGAGATGGGTAAGAGCTGGCACACATCTGAAAATCTGAGGTATGCTTGTAGTGTCCATGAAAGGCAACTGCAGAAGTTCACAGACCTGAAGGAAGGGTGTGTGCCCACCAGTCTGCCTCCTCTTCACCCATTATTCTGATGGATTTCATAAAGGATATAGTTTCTGCCTATGAAACTCTTACTATCACTTGTCTTCATGGTAGATACACAGGTTAACCTTTTCTTACTCAAGATGTATTACAAGTTTACCATCTGACATATTGATAGTTTTTTCTTGCTATTTTCTGCTGTTCCTCATTGATTGCAAGGTTTGGGTTTTTTTAGTTTGAGGCTGGTTGGAGGTTTTTTTTGCTGTGTTTCTGTCTCAGAAGCAAATGCGATATTTGCCTGTTTGTCTTCTGGTGCCCCAGTACTCCAGGTGTCACAGCCTGATGCTCAGTGATATATATGTGCCTGATTCTGTGGGTGACACTCCTTGTGCTAATTGCTTCTCCTCTGACTGAAAGGAGAGCTTTCGGTAAATAAGTGCTGCCTCAGAGATGCAAACACCAGGAGCTGAGGTCATTCTATTTCTAAAATTTCATTGCTCTGAATTTGTGCATTGAAATAGAGGAGTCTGAAGGTGATGCTCTGGGCTCACTGATGAGGGCGGAAAGTTTGACATGGGTGTTCAAGACTCCTTCTCTGAGAGCTCAGGATAGTCCTTGCTGGATTTCAAGTATTTACCCAAAGAGGCCTTGGTTAAATATAAATCTGTTTCTCTAAGTACCATTTGTTATAGCCAGGCATTAACAACAGGGAGACACGGAGCTGTCACACACCTTACAGCACACACCTCCCTCCTGCCCTGCAGCAGCCCCCCAGGGGTCTGGATGGGCATATGGTGAGAGACTGCCTTCTTCAGTGAAGCTGATTCACCTAATCCTTAAGTGAAATAACACCACACAGAGCAGGCTTGTTTAAGCTGAATATTTGTTTTTTACTTTGCAACTTACAATTATAGTGGAGCATATGGCAATGCAGATGAGCAGTCAAGGTCCAGACCTCTGGGGTGAGTGTAGCTGCAGTCCTACCTCAATGAAACCAAATGACTTATGGCAGAGATGACTCTGGTCCCAGGAGACATCTGGTGCCTTGCTGGGTAAAGCTGTGATGACTGCACAGAGCTGGCTGATCAGAAAAGCAGAGCCCAGCTCAGACATGTAGCCAGAATTGTGCTTGAAAATGCAGGGAGTAGCACCACCAGGTCTAATTTTGAGTGCCCACAATAGTGCCTACAAGTAGTTGAACCCAGGCAATACATTAGTAGTTTTTTGCAGTATCCTGGGGCAATGAATGAAGGAAAACAAGACTGTTGCCAGAATGGCCACATTTCCTTGCACTTTTATTAAGACATCTTTCCCTGTTACTCAATGTGTTGCCATCCCATTTGGTCCAGGAGTAACATGACAACAACAATAACAATAGCAATATCAACAACAATAACAACAATAAATAATAACAATAAATAACATCTCAGATCTATGCTCTCTCTGGGGGAGATTTGCACAGAGAATTTGCATTTCAAAAAGACACTTGCCCTAATATTTACCTTCAAAATATCTGCCTTTGGAAAGGCACCATAAAACTCCCACCAGATGAAAAAACTTATCATGGTTTGTCTGCCTGTTTTTGCTGCCTGAAAGAACTGTCTGTTAGCTCATTTTCTAAGGACAGCTCCCAGGACTGCCACGGTTTTGACCACCAGTGCTGTTTCTTTGTCCTCTGTTCACTGTTGGTACAAACATCACTGTCCTATGGATATTTAATTCCCCTGCAGTCTGTGGGCCATATCCTGCCCCCAGTGTGTGTCAGGGCACACCAGTTGTGGTGTATCTGTGTCCAGGGCAAATCCACACTCCTGGTCTGAGGGTCTGATTTTCCCCACCACACACTGGGGAGGAAGGAAGGACCCTCAGGTGTTTTGTCTGCACTCTGTATGGTCGCACCACTGCTTTACTTGGTGCAGGTGGATGGTGAGATAAATGATAGTGTGACTGAGTGCTGCTACTTTGTGAAGGGCCATTACAATGTGGAATTTATCCCGTGTTTATCTAAATGACAGCAACTGCTCAATGTTACTAAAGGAACAGAGAGCGTCATTTTCAAAGGAGAAGGATGGTATGACTATAAATCCAATGGAATAATGGGATTTGTATGGGGGAAATGTCTAATCCCTTTCACAATAAACAGGTTTATGAATGGCAGATGTGGATAAATAATGAATGCTTCCAATTCACGATCAAGGACTGAGTGAGCAGAAGATAACGCAGTTCCAGCTCTGACTGAATTTTAAACACCACTTGAAATCTCAGAGTTCAGTGTGAAGAAGACCTATTCGATCATTCACTTCTGTTTATGCTCTTTACTTCATTAGTTTAAGTACTTATAATTCTGCAGACACAACTGAAAGCAGAGGTGGGCTGAGAACAAAGAAATGTAAACAACTAATAGGATTTCGTGCTTTATCCAAAGTGTTCTTTAAAGCTGTTTCACTATGAACACTCGAGCACAAACTGAGAGTGTTAATTGAGTGGAATTGGGTGTGAATACACGTATCAGTCTTGTCAGCAGCAACAAGGCCAAAGAGACAACAGTGAGGAATACTATATCCAGAGAAAAAATTAGTTTGAGAGGCACCCAGGGCTGGATGAGTACTTCAAAGCATGTAATGTGCTTGAGATTTGAGCACATCTGGTAAAGACTTAAAACCGAAATTAGAAAAGGGACTAAATTTTTCTTATTAGGTCATCTACTCAATCTCCTTGTCAGTGTAGCATCCTTCTCTGAGATATTCCCTTCAGGGTTAACTTTCCAGCCTTTTATTAATTCTAATTTCGGCATTTTATCTGCACTGACACAGTGAATAATTAACTCAAGGAACTCCTTGCTGAAGGTTAGCCTTGGAGCAAAGCGCTCAGCAGTGTTTTAAAAAGGCATGGATGCATTTGTTAATAGCATCTGCACCTGCGCTGCTGGCAAATGGAACAGGGACTATCAATCTGGCACTACCTGGTCTCAAGACAATTATCCTAATGGTATGCTATAGCTGGATTATAAGACATTTGTATCAGTGTCTAGAGCATCTCTCAGTTCACTTAGAGGCAGGAAATCAGGTTTATAACTGAGCTAATGTATGAGGGTATCCATCAGCAGAGTAGCTGAACTGTCTGTGTCAGTGCAGCAATAAATATGAATGCAATCCTGTTAAAGGTTGCACAGTGTGATTAAACCTGCTGCACGCTCAGCACAAAGGATGTCCTCGGAGCAGTGTTGCTGCAGATGGGTCACAGCTGCCATACGCTGAGGCAGGGAATCACAGGAAGGGATTCTGGAGGGGGTGAGCTGCTCCTGACCGCATGCCTCACTGACTGGGGCAAGGTGAGGGGCTGTATTCATACCAGTAGCTTAAATGGTGTCAGGAAACAGTTCTGGGAACTGGAAACTGATCATTCATGCTGTGAAAATACCAACCCCCGGCACTGTTATAGCTTGGCTCAAGTGGTCTGTCTCTTAAACCTCCCCTGGGCATGATCTGGGGAACAGCAGGGGACAAGGGTCCTTCCTCACAGGTGGTTTGAATGTGGCCACTGTGCTCTGCAGAGCAGGCCTAGGTTGTTCTCCAAAAGCTGAGAGAAATTATTCTGAGTATATGTGATGTGCAGTTACAGGTGTGGTTTAGGGTGCCCCATCCCCAAACCTGCAAGTGGGGACTTCTGGTCTTGGGTTTAGCCCTTGAATTGCTCACAGCAGGCTTGGAGCATCCAGGAGCAGAGCTTGGAGAATCCAGGAGCAGAGCTTGGACAATCCAGAGCAGAGCACGCGAACAGCAAAGCTTTGGAGAGTTCATAGGAGGATTTTTGGATGTGCTTGATGTCAGGATGATGTTGCCGTCCTCGTACACAAGGTTCCACGTGGTCCCACGTCCTGCCTCTTTGTCTTTTCACAGAGCTTTTCGCACTCACTTGCCTGCCACAACAATCCTCATCACCCTTTCGGGTCTCTGGGCTTGTACCCATGCAAATCTCTGCATCAAAGAAAACTAAAGCTGTTCTTCCTTTGCTCTTTGCCATTGCCATGCCCAGAATATGCAGTTTCCAAAAAGGCCTATGCAGCACAGTTCCTGCATAGAAGAGGGTAACTCGACAGTCAATCACATAAAAATAATTAATTATAAAATTTATGGTGTGTGTATTTATCTATGTATATGAATATATGTGTATAGACCTCCACTTCTCTCTCTCTCTGTGGATAGGGGGATAAATGTAAGTCAGAAGAGCAAAATTAACGAAATATTTGAGGTACTTCCATGGTTTTCCTCTCTCATAACAACTGAAGTTCTGAATTATCCTGTCATTATCCTAACAATACTTTTGTGGCAAAGGGAGAGGCAAAAATCAAGAAGAAATATGAATTGGTAAAGGAATGAGAGTAGATCCAGATTGTTCACCAGAGCACTGCAAGTGGTGTGTGCTTGACCCACATACTCCTGGGTGTTGTAACCAAATGAGCAATTATAATACAAAAAAAGAGCCATGCATCCAGAGATAATATTTTATAACTCATTTCAGGGGATTATGTTTGAGATTTCTACTTAATAAAACTCCATCAAACCTCATGTCATGCAGACTGATGTGTAGGACTAGGAGAAATAGTTACCACTGAAGTGATTTAGGGTTAGCAACCCAGACCACCTACAATTATTGGACTCAAAAATGTACAAGTTCAGTTTTCAAAATGCTTCTCTAAGAGTAGCCTGCATGCCATATGTCTGCAAATGTTGCCTTCTACAGTACATGCAAGGAAATCCAACAGCCTTGGAAGGCTCATATTTCATTTGATGCTGCTGCTGTGTTTATAAGAAACAGAAGAAAAATAATGATCTGATGGCAGAATATGATTTATAGCTTTATGCGTAGGAGTGGGATAAAAACCCTGTGTCCTGGCAGAGAGTCCCTGGTCCTGCATCGTTCCAGTTGATTTCAACTTGGCGACAAACATCTAAAAGAAGTGGAGTTAGGGCTGACTGAGTTTTCCATTTAGGAAAGTCTGAGAAGTGGCCAGATAACCTAAAAATGATTGTTGTTTGAATAATCTAAGAGCAGACAGAAGCATTTCCGTTAGCCTTCTGCACAGCATTTCACTTTTAGCTACCTTTTGGGTTTGCTTTAGGATGCAACTTCTGATTTTCTACAGAGCTGACAGAGATGCAAAATCAAACCAGCACCCTGGATTAGATATTTTGCATGTGAAACTGGCACCAAACCTCAAAAAAAAGTAAACATGGAGAATCTGAGCTGCAAGCAGTCACAATACAGGTCTCTAGAACTCACTGAGGTGTCCAGTCTGGAACCTCTGTCCAGGACTGAGACCAGCTTACACCAGCTGTGATATGAACATGAAACTGCATTGAAGATGGTCTAAGCATCTTTGCTATAAATGAAACAGTCAGAGGGGCTTTATTTTCAGTTTTCCAGTGGAAAAAATGTGAGACACATAATTTTCTATCAAATCCTCAGTCTTGTTCACAGCAGGATGATGCCAGTTAAATGGTTTCAGACAGGACAAGTCACTTACAAGCCCAGTTTTTGACTTTGCATAAGATGTAAGAGCTAGTATCTTTGAAGTTCAGAGTTTTTAAATAGCTAAGACATTCAGAACCAAATGCCTTCAAATGACTTCAGTGGGAGTTGCCTACTTACCTGCATTTGAAGATCTGGTCGAAGTGGTATGCAAAAATGGTACTTCAGTTCTGAAAATTATTCAAATTTTTTAGACCTATTTCTTTTTCATATTGTGAACTATGTAAGTGTGGTTTGGCAAAACTGTGTAACAAAATGAAATCCAAGGATAAATTTGGATTTTATTTTTTCATATTTTCCAGCATCAGTGGTAACTTGGTAATTGGATATGGTTTGGCCCCATTCCTAATTCTGACACAGAGCAGAAGATACAAATCCATGAACTATTTTTAGAGAGTATAAAAGAAATCAGCTACACCACTGTCTGCTGTGCAGCAGAGTGCACTGAAGGGTCTTTTACAAAAATATATCAAGTCTGGATGAGGGAGACATATTTTTCATGATTTATAATCCCAGTGACTGCGAGGTGAGCATTTCTGTTACACCTCTTACTAAGGCCCTCAGTCAGCGGCTCTCACGTGGACATGAGCAACTACCAGCAGATGAGCAGGATGATTCCTGAGCACCAGCGGAACTGATCTTTTCCATAGGCTGTGGTGTAGTCACTGCTTCCTTAAAGTCCAGGAATGAGTAGTTCCCTTCTGCAAGTAGTTCCCCAGACTGACCCAGGGACACTAAAAGCCTTTCACAACATTGTCAAAACAGAATAGAAATTAGCTGCTCAACCAGCCAAGACACAGTTTATCTTTAATATTGGTGCTCCTGGTGCCTCCAGCCCCAGTGCAGCTGTGTGTAAGATGCAAAGTAACAGGCCCTGTCCTATGCTCATACAGTGCAACTTATCAGCATGTCAAGATCATCAGCAACTAGAAATCTCCATTTTCGAAAAAATCGGATCTGCCTCACAGCTGATATCATCACTGACTGTCTAATGACTTCTGGTGGCTGATCTCTGCTAAACCTCTCCCTAAACCACAGATGCTTTTATGCTCGGTGGTGTAACCCACTAGACCAAAGATGTAAATGGCTTGAAGACAGAATTCCTATTTTCCTGTACTGTGGTGTTTTCTGAAGGTCAGGTTGAGGGCATATCAGCATGGACACCATGGATCAACCTCAAGCTCACTAAGAGGCAGTTTATTCTGGAGCAAAACCCATTTACAAGGTTGACTGGGACAGAGTATCTGGAGGCATTTCCACAAATGTTGAAAACCCTGTTCCCACCCATCCAAAATCCTCCTACACAGAAACCCTCAAACATGCAAGCAAGCAAAACAGGAGCAAAATAAAAGTAACAAATGAATGTTTAACACTTCGTCTATTTTTTATTCTTTTGGAAATAAAATACATTGTTGGAACACTGCAACAAACTTTCTGTGAATGTTTTTCTTTGTGTGTTTTGCATTTTGTTTCCAAATGAACAGTACACCCATTAATTAACAAGAGTGGGAAACACTCTTCTGAGGTCAGGAAGTGATAAAAACTGCACAGCTCTGGATTCTGTGATGAGACACAGGTCCTCCTCCATTTGCCAAAATCCTATGTGTGATACTTGGCAAGTCACCTTGCAACTCCCCTGTATCTATGGCCATTTTTCCTCTTCACTGTTTGTACATATACTTGCATTAGGATGAATGAATTACAAGCACAGTCTCATGTTTAAATAGTCACAAAATGATTAATTCCTGATATTTGAGCCACTGGTCTAAAGTCAGACAGGTCCAGCTTTTTAGCATTTAACAGAGAACCTTTTCAAACACAGAAAATGATTTTTAAGAAGCAGTTTTTATGCACATGAACTATAATTGATATCTACTGGCCTTGGCCTTGTTGAACTTCTGGGAGTGTCTTCAATAACTGCCAAAGGTAAAACACAGACCAAAAAACACAGTTCAAGAAACATTGTCACCATTAAAATGACAGTATCTGATTATGACTCAGTGGTTCAACTGACAAGTACTATAAAACAACTCAGATAAATGACCAAGAATGGCCTGAAAACTAACTAACTAAATAATATACAAAAGGAAGTAAGAAAGAAAATATCTCAAGTTTTCTTATTGTTGTAGGATGGTCTTTCATCTTTTTGCCTTAAAGCAAGACCTCTCTGCCCCTGGAAGACTCCAACATCACCCACTTGCTTTACTGAAGCGAAGGTCATGCCTGCCTTTCCATCAAAAATTCCTCTGTCTTCCTTCCCTCTCTGTTTCCCAGCCTTTTTCTGCCCAGAGTTTTATAACTCAGCTGTAAGAAATCGCTTCTGGGCTGAAACTTGGCAGCAAAAGTCTGATTTCAGGCCAGGAATGATCCCCCTCCCCTTCTGGTTTTCAAAACTCCTTTCTTCTGGTCAGATTTGAGGAGCAGAAGAGCAGAGCGGAGGGGGAGGGCAGCGTGGGGCATTCGGCACAGGAGCTGGCTGGCTCCGGCTGCTTTCATCATGCTTCAGTGGCTCTTTATTTTTCCAGCTGAAATAAGGGTGATTTCTGCATAATGTGGCAGGGATACTTTTGTGTATGTGTTTGTATTTAAGCGGAAAACGGCTGAGTCATTTCTTCTCAAAAGCAATTTCACTGTGTGAGCCGCTGACTTCCTTTCTGGTTCTCCTTCGTTTTAGTTTGTGTTGATGTTCAAAAGGAAGGTCCAAAATAACACACTCCTCTCTGGGTCAGCAAAAACAGCTTCACAAATGCTTGTGTGCATCCAGAGTTCTCCTTTAGTGCTGGAGCTGAACACAAACATTGAAATAATGGTACTGATAACATTGTAACAGCAGTGACACAGTAAAGACAATATCTGGGAATACTTTAGATGGTTCTCTTGAGATTATGAGAGTGCTTGAAAAACCAGACTAAAATCAAGTTTCATTGTGTGAAAGGGCAGTAAGGATAAGTTCTGAACTAAAACCCACCAGTCTTAAAAAAGGAGAGACAAAATATGAGGTGAGGAGGTGCAGGGTCTCAGGGTAATGACCTCTGTAAGGTCACCCAGTGGCTCTTGGCTCTTTAGGTGCAGCAGCAGCAGCATGGGGAGCAGTGTAACATAGCCTGCCATGTATTTGGTGCTAATGTTATATTCATGACTGCGGTATTACAGGAATGTGGCCACTGCTGGGTGGTGCTCACACAAGGCAAGGAGATGTTGATGCTGAAGATGGTTGTGCAGCCTCTTCTCAAACACCTCTGTGTGCTGATTCTGTGCTGAGCCCAAGCAGCTTTTTCGTCTGCTCTGAGCAGTTTGTGACCTAAGTACTGAACATGCACATCCAGCTTTCATGTGACTTCAAAATACTACTTTCTTACGGTGCTTCTATGAGGGTTTACTAGAAGGACATAATTGTCCAAAGCCTGCTGTGACATGGAGCAGGGTGCTTGAGGAGGATCAGCCTCATATGTCAGGTTCTCCATGGTGAAGTACCCGCTGGCTTCAAGTGAGAGTGTTCCTCTCAAGACCTGTATTAGTCATGGAATAATAGAATGGTTTGGGTTGGAAGAAACCTTAAAAATCATCCTTCAAACCCTCCTGCCACGGGCAGGGATGCCACCCAGTAGATCAGGTTGCTCAGGGCCCCAAGCAACCTGGCCTTGAACACACTCATTAAGCCAGATGTCCAAAGAAGTCCCCAGTTAATGACCAGCTGTGAAAATACAGGAATCAGTGATCTACACAATGTCAGAAGGCAAGGGACAAGCTCTGCTTTGCTGGATCTGTGGTTGTGCTTTCCACTACTGGGAAAGCATCTTTGCTGCTGCTTGCCCAGCTCTGTCCTGTTGTCCCTGCAGCTGTCCCCTGACTATGAGTGGGACTGCTGGGACATCAGCCTTTGTGCCCAGCACCGCACCCAGTCCCAGCACTGAAAATGATCTTTAGGCCCCGTGGAAAAAATAGTTTGTGGTTATCTAATTGAAGTTTATACACAGTGGGGCCAATTATGGTTGCCCTAGCAACTTTAGTTCTGGTATTTCCAAACTTCAGGCTTCGGGAAGCCTTTTGCTTCTGTTCAGCCTCTTGGGTTCTGTTTGTTTACATCTACGTATTTCCCTCTGCCTGTGATCACACCACCCTCCTCCTCCTAACCATCCCCATGGCTTCTGCAACCTCTTTTCCTCTCAACTCCCACATCTTCTCCTCCCTGATGCTTGGGCATGGAGAGATGTGCGGTTCTTGTTTCCAGTCTTTGGAACCATAAATATCTGGGGTGAAACTGGAGATTATGGTTTGGTCAACCCCTGCATCTGCTGCCCAGGGCTTGGCCTTTGTGGAAGGACCCACTGCTGAACCCAGCCAACTCAGCAGCTCTGAGAGGAGTGTGTGCAAAAGGAGATATCTTAAAGATTTTCATGGAGAGCAGTAGAAAGTATGTTCCTGCTATCTTAGTGCACCCTGAGTCAAAGACCCTGCTTCTTGCTGTGAGGGGTGCTGCAAGCCCCTCAAACCACCACCACAGCTTACGCCTTGAAATACCCAAATAAAGGGACTTTTCTTAAAGGCACCTCTGTATAAAGCCCTGTATATAAACTTCCCCATGCATTTGCTAATGCACACCTGGAGGAATCAATTGACTTTTTTTTTGCATAACACCAGAATTTTCTGCAGGTGCAAGACATGAATTTTAATCCATATGACATACTTTGAAAAATGAGATATGTATGAGTGGTAGGGGATTATCTCCACTCTCCTGTGAGTAGGCTCAGGTAGCCACTTGGAGCTTTCTCTTAGTTGCAGAATCACTCCATGATTGCAGTAAAGATCTCTTTTGGAGGAGGAAGCTGTTGAAGACATGAGGATTCAGCCTGGATTCATCCAACTTGAGTTTAGGCACTTAATTAATACGCCTAGATTAGCATCATGGTCATCAGACTGTTTCCTCAGCGGATAATGGAAATATTTCCAGACAGTCCTTGGATCTACATCCTGAAGAGAGCTCTGCCTTGTCTTTAATGATTGCATAGCTTTGGCTCCCGACTCAGGCACATTTGTTAAATATTTGCCGTCTTCCTGCCCAGCTCATGCAATTGAACAATTAAGGGGAAGGCAGCCTGGAGCCATGGGCAGACACAGCCTGACAACTGATTCCAAAGCATGGAGGGACTCATCCCTGTGGAGTGATGTTCTGCACACCTCAGGGGTGATGCTTTGTTCATTTTGCCTCTCACTGAGAACTGTTGGGCTTCTCGCTGGCAAACCTTCCTTTCTTGGGAAGCTGGACTGCCTGTCTTGGGTACTAAGAAACCGTGAGTCAGGTATCAGAACAATTGTGTGACAGCTTTAAAAGAAAGGAGGTGTTAAAAAGAAAGAAGGAAAAGACAGAGACATGGTTGTATGCATTTGAGTTTCCATCTGCTTTATGAGACTTTTATGTTTGACTTGAGATTCATGTTTTCCAAGCCTTGTCCTGCAGCAGTGAGGTCTGGAAACTTCATTTTCTTCAAGAGAAAGCTGAGATTCTTGTGTAATGCATGTTTTCAGGAGCAGGGTCTTTAAGAAAAAATGCAATAATGTGAGATGTAAGAAAGCATTGAGGTTGGCAGTCTTGCAGAAGAGATGTCAAGCTGTGGCTTTGAGAGAGCAGCAGTGATGAGCAAAGCACAGAGTGTTGGTCTGAACTTGAACCCTTGTGCTCATACTAAGCTGAGTGTGTGTTATGCCAGACTGGGACCATAAGAATGTTGAATTTCCTCTTTTTCTTTGTATTTAAACCCATGAATTTTCCTTCACATCCCATCCAGAAATACCAACAATGATTTTGATTATTTAAAGAAGAAAAAATTGTCACTAAACCAGTGCTGCCCTATGTGGACAACTGAAAACTATTCATTCTCGTTTATTAATTGGCACTGGCATTTTACTTATTGTATTTGGTTTCAATATTGTTTTCCCTTTTATTTTTCCCAATAGGAGTGGCCAAATCAGCTATCCTTACTCAGCTCCTTTCTCACTTGTGGGTGGAATCTACATCTACAGCTTCTGAAGCTGAGCAGAGCTGAGACAAAGGGAGAAGGAGTCAGAATGTCACTGGGAGATCACATCCTTGTGGGAACTGCTCTGAGTCCCAGTACAAAAGCAGAGCTACTCTGAATGTGAACCACATGTCATGTTTTGGTCCCTAGACTGCTGCTGGATAAATTCCTGGGAGAGGGGGAATAAAAAAAAGAAAATGTGGCAGTTTAATGGGATTTAATCTTTCCATCAGCAGTGATAAGTGCAGTGCTCAATCAGACAGGAGAGGCAGTGATGCTGCACAGCCCCCATGAAGTCTGTGTCTGAATCCACCCCTACAGTGCAGTGCATATCTAGAAACATCTCTTCCCTGGCTTCTCTCAAGCTGTAATTGGTAAAGAGCACTTTAAACATGCACCAACTGGCAGTAAAATTCTACTTTTGAAACATTGGATGGTGCAGCTTATTTGTATGTTTTGAACAATAGTGTACGAGCAACTGTAGGTGCTTTTGAGAAAAATTACATTGTGAAAAAGCCCCAGAGAATCTCTTCATGACCATTAGTATTTAATTGTGGAAGGCAGAAGAGGAAAAAGCAAAGGACAACAAGTAATGGATCATTATATCGTTATGACTCATTTTGCCTCAGAGGCTTTGTTTTCAGTTGATACTGTGTGTATTGTTATTAAGTTATTTTATTATTAAATTAGGACTGAATTCTTATGTTAAATTTGGGCCTAAAAATTAGCAGCCTGGTACCCATGAGATGTGTGTAAAACATGTAAAAATAGTAATAAAAGGATCCAGCAATGAGAATAGAAATATTAAAGTAATTTAATAAAGAAATATTTTTTATATGTGTTTGGCCTAAAGATAGAGAAAATCTTGGGAATTTACTGGAAAAAAAAATCTTACTGCCTAAAAGGCAAAATATCCTGTCTAAAGAGACATAGATTTTAAAAAGGAACAAAACTGGGGCTTCTACACAAAAAAAAAAGAAAACAAACCCAAAACCCAAAGAACACACAAAAAATCAAAAAAGCCCCACCCCAACAAATAACTGCCCCCTGAAAAAAAACACAAAAACCAAACAACAAACCAAAGTAAACTAAAAAAACCCCAAGAAAACAAATGGTCTGAAAATTAGGAATACCATAATGTGAAATCCTAATACAGTCTAGATCTATGCTAAGTGCTTTGCACTCTTACCACTGTTTACCCCCTCTGCCTCATTTCTAATCTTAAAGCAAAGTTTTCTCTCCCTCAAAGAAACTCATTTTGTGTCCTTCTTTATTATTTCCCAGCATGTACCTCCCATTCTTTGGTCTCCTCTCTGGAACTTTGCCTGTAAATTTCTTTTGAGGAAAGGGACTCTCTCATTATGTGCCATACAGACTTGAACACTATAGATCTCCGAAGGGCTTATTCTGAGGGGAAGTTCCTGCCAAATTCTTTACTGGTGGCCCACTTATGATTTAGTTTTTTAGCTTAGGACTTCATTCCTTGTTGGACACCCAACTTCTTGAAACTATCCTCAGGCTCCCTCAGGGTTTTTCAGCCCCTGTGATGACGGGTGGAGGTCAGGCTACAGACAACTGGGGATGAGAGAAGGCAAAAAACTGGAACAGAATCATGAGAGAGGCTGTAAAAGCTGTACAAAGGGGATGGAAGGAATGAAAAATGGTAGATCTTTCTCCTGGGACATGACGTTCTTGTCCATCCTGCTCTCTGCTTAGTGGAAACTATCATCTCTGGCACATCCCAGATCCTTCTTGAATGCAGCAAGGAATAACAGTAATAGTAGTAGCTGCAGTAACAGCAGTAGTAGCAAAAATAGTAATTATTAATAAGAACTATTTATCTTATTTTGTCCTTGGGTGCACCCAAGTGGACTCTCACTGTGGTGCCTTCTAAGGACCTTCTATGTAGTGTCATCATAATAAGTCTTTGTGGCCCATCTTGTCTGCCAATCTGCCATGCCGAGGCTGCATCAATGCTAATAACAAGGTTAAAAGTAAAGAGGGGAGCAATAGCTCAATTATCATTCCAGGCACGTGGTGTAATTGTGCTGCTGGCTGCCGGCCATGTGGCTCTTGTGGTAGCAAACAGAGCTTTCCCTCAGCAGCCCCAGCCACCCTGTTTTCATATGGGCTGGGAAGGTCAGAAAAATCAATTAGCAATATGGGACATTAACGAAAGCCAAGTCCAAATACAACTTCAGCAACACTTTTCTGAAAGATTAATGTGTCTTTAAAAAACAAATGGACATCTGTGTCATTTTTCAGAGCTGCTCATATTGGCTGCTCCTACTAGAAAAACCCCATGTTCTCACTCTGTGCAGCAGCACTGTCTCTTAGCTGCCACAGAGTCATCTATCAGACAGGGAGAGCTGAACTTGATGTTGTCCATGCAAAATCCACAAAAATTAGCTCATCTCCAGCTGAGATGGTGTTGAAGAAGCAAAGAGACACACCAAATTGGCTGAAGACAGAAACAGCAACAAGGTGTGATTGCCCCCAAAGACACCGGGATGTGCAGCCCTGCCAGCACTGCCAGACCCCCGGGTGAGGGACCAGGCTGACACAGTTCAGGGTTTATGGTTAGACCAGGGAATAAAAGTCAGACTTCTGAGCTTTATGAGTTGTGATTTCAATGTGAGACTACCTTGGGCAAGTCACCTTCCTGTTAGTGGTCTCTAATAGCAATACCTGGCAGGAGCATTGTAAATTTTAATGTACTGCAACTATCCTACTGTTACAGATTCTGGAAACTATAAAATGTCATTAAATTCATTGTCATCTGGAATATCAGTCTTCAAATGGTTTAATTTAAATTACACCTCTACTTTCTAATATAAATATTTTACTTCTTTCATGCAGGAATGTACAAAGTAAAACATAATCTTACTGCCCATAAGCCTTATTTAAAGTCATATGTATTTGTTAGATATTCATACTCTTCCTCACTGTTTCCTTTTCTTATTATAAGGGAAATGATTTAGAACTGCAGATGCTACTCAAATTGTCCCCTAGGCTCATCTGATTTTACCTACCAAGCTGTATAAGTCAATTAGTTGTTCTCCTTATTAGGTGTTTTATATTTTAATGTCATGAACACTAACAAAACAACCCTGGGCAAAATGACAAATTCTGATGGCTCTCAGAGAAAACAGCACTACAGTTCCCAAGCTGGGTCCATGGTGGGTACACAAACCATATCCACTCCAATGATAGCTGCACCACTTGCAGATCATGTGTAATAAAGACAAGGAAAGTTACCACCCAGCTGATGTGCTTCTTCTTCCTGATCCCTGCAAAGACAAGAAAAAAAAACCCACTTCAGTAATTTATGCAATATATTGAACTAGAAATCATTGATATGATTTCTAGTGAAATGAGAAAGGAAAGATCAAGTGGGTCAGTCATGGACATATGAGGACCCAGCCACAAACCAAAGTTCCTTCAAGCTGAGCAATGGTTGAAAGTGCCCATATGAAAAGGACCCTTGTACTCAAATGTGGGATCACCAACCACCCTGGAATGGTCTAGAAGAAAGTTGCTTAGGGGAAAATATCATAGGAAAATCGTTTACTGTTGCCAGTAGGTGGAGGGTACGAGTGTCTGCCTGGAAATCTTCTTTTTCAAAAGCATTCTTTCCCCTCATTTCTTTATCAGGGGAGTATGGGAAAAAAAAAGAAAAAAAAGTTTCTCACATCTTTGAACCACTTGGTTACCAGTATATAAATAGATCACTGTCTCAAAATGCTCAAAAAGCACAAAGCCGTTTTCTATCTCAAAGGCCAGAAAATGAACATTAGGAGCACAGCTCATTTTGTAATGTAGGGCCAGCCATGAAAATTTGTTAAAAATGACATTATCCTGGCTGGGAATAAGCAAAACCTGTATGTGACAGCTAATTATCTTAACAACATTTCAAGTTAAATTATTTTTTCTTACCAGTCACGCACGTACAAGGAGAGAACATCCAGACTAGGGAAAGAAATGCAGCAAAAACTGAAAAGAAAAGAGAAAGAGAAAGAATTATCCCATTTTTGCCCAGTAGAGTACAGATGGTCAGTATTCTTTGGCCTCCCTGGTGTAACTTGGTTTTGGTCAGTCCAGTAAAACAATTGTTCCTTTAACTATAGCAAAGACCAATTTACCGATTATCTGTTTCCTAAAAGCATTGAATGCTGAGTATCCTGTTCCATTTCCTGTCAGATATTCTCATGCAATTAAATACAGGCAGTGGGAATGCAATGTAAAATGGGTATTTTGTTCTGAAACGTGGCACTGTGCCTGTGCTCTTCCCCATCTCCTTGAGCAAAGTTCAAGTGCCAAAATGAAAGGCATGTTTAATGCCAAAGGTGATTCGAGTTCAGGCCAAAAATAATTCCAGACAACTCAATTTGGAATTATTTTCCTTCTAAACATTTTCTGGGGGGAAATGAAAATACTGCCGAGTGTTTGAGGCTGAGATGCTAACAGTAAAACCTCTTGCAAGCTATTCAAATATCAGCTGCTATTGTGTACAAAGTCCTCCCTATCACTGTGGAATTTGTAAGAGGAAGCCAACAGAACAGCCAGATTTACAATGTACTTACAGAATTTTCCAGAAGGTTTAGTTTTCTTAAAAAAAAAAAAAAATTAAAACACTATGGGAATGTTCTTTATTTCTAATATTTTTGCCTGAATTCCAGGAAACAGGTTGTGCACATAAAATATATTTCCTGATACCTGATTTTGTATTATTGTACTTCAAGAAGACAGCCTTGGTAGCTTAAACTTGAAATTAAGAAATCATAAGTTAAATGCTTCATGTGAAATGATGTACATAGAAAAATCCATATTTGTGTATTTGAAGAGTCTTGCTTTTCTTTATAGCGTTGCAGAACATCCATAGACCTTTTCTCTTTCCTTTCCTTTTTTCTTGTTAGACAATATCCAGTCATTCTAAATGTCTTCTGAAGCAGAGAAGTTACTCACAATGATAATATTTTGAACGTCACATCCAATAGAAATGATACATGAAGCCATGGATTGGTATCCCACCCCATTCAATATGAATTCTTGGATAAATCCTGCTATCTGAATAGGCTTTAAAGACAGAATGGCTTTGGAGTCAGGGATGTGATATGTGATATAAGCTAACCATGGTCCATGGAGGGCTTCCAAAATTAGATCTGATAGTACTGTGCTGGAGTAATGAAATGGAGTGACATACCAGTGGTTTTGAGCTTAGCTGCTAAAAAAAGGTTCTGATGAAGGTGATACATTTGAAGTTTTCTGACCAATTTCTTTCAGCTCTGTGCAGTGGAATATTTCAGTTCAAAAGTGTCAAGGCGAGAAGAAAAAGAAAAGGCTGTTTTATCAGGTTCTTCTCTGGCAAAGTGAAGTCTTCCTTTCAGCCAAAAAGACTGATACTTATTTTTGGCTGGAATGCAGAAATATCCAGAATCCAAAGACTTTGCATCTTTTGGATTGCAGTCAAGTAGGGAATTGAAAGGTCACAGAATCTTAGTGGAGAAATGACTCCGCCCAAGGACTTTGAAAACAAAACACCAGCAGGCTTTTTGGGAAAGGGTAAACCAAGGGGCCAGAGACTCAAACACGAAATACTAAATGCACATAAACTAGGCCTGACTGGAAGGTATAAGGGCAGCATGCATAATATGTTCTTGAAGTAACCACACCTAACAGAGGCAGAAAAGTGGACTAGGTTATAGTCTATGCAATGCTGCTTGGGAAAATCCTGCAGAAGGTGGTTGGACAGCCATTCCCTAGAGGAATCTGTCTTGGAGAAGAATGCCATGGGGTGTAGTGTGCGATGGGCACAGACAAGCTCACTCTGACCCTTCTGAGCCAGCTGCACCTGAGCGACCTCCAGCAAGAAGCTGTGGAGCTCTGTTTCACTCTGTGCTGAACCTGGATGAAGATGCAGCACTGAGTATTCGGGCTCCCAATACCTCCAGTGGGACCAGCTGACTTGTGCCCTGCATCCAGCTTGTCTCTGGCTGGCTGATGTGAGTCTTTCTACTTCTCCAAGACTTACTGTTAAAGAGTCTCAGCAGGGAGACCTGTGAGAAAGCTCTACAAAAAATGATACATGAAAGAAAGATAGAAATCTATTTTAAAAAATGGAATAGTGAGCATGAAACAAAAATTCATTAAAAATGTATGACTGGAGTGATAGGACTAGCTTTGTTTCGGCATTGGCAGCCTGCAGAAAAAGAGATGGGAGAGAATCATATTACACAGATGAAAAGGAAGGAAGGCAGAAAACTGGATTAAATAGATAGCTATACACTTTAGTTTTAAGGATTATCATTGAAAACCATAAAAAATTAAGAACATTAAAAATCAGGAATGCCAAAAGGGGCAGTTGGATGATGCAGAATTAAATTAAGGAGAGAGAAAGACAAAGGCAGAAACCACTTCACAGGAAACAGGAAAATAAGTGTGAAATCTGCTGACTTCAGTGAAATCAGCATCTGGATCTCCCTGCCAAGAGGACAGAGAGAAGACATACAAGCAATTATATGGAGACTCTACCAAGAATATATTTCATTGCTATTTTCAAACTAGTCTTGCACAGTCGTGAGAATTGTTTTCCAAGCTTTTGAGACCTGAGGCCTCCTTCAGGAAGATGCTGCCACCCACATCCTTACCTTGTAGCTCTGCCAGGTGTTGAGACAGATGTTTTCCTGTTGACATCTGCCCTGCCCACCCTTTCCTTCCTGCTGCAGGGAGGGGTGGTGAACTGGTGAAAGTACTTTCAGATTGTGACACTTGCTCTGATATATTTGGGAGAAGTAAACAATTATTTTTTTGTTGTTGTTTATTTGTTAAGAACTTGCAAAATAGTAATCCATATCTCGTAGATGGGAAGGTCTTTAAGATCCTGTAGCCTGACCTGGGACCTGATAAATGCCATGAAGCACCAGCATTTCCACACTAAGCACATCACTTCTTTCAGTGCCAACTGGCATTTCCCACTTGTTTTCTGTCTCCTGTTTGCCTCTCCCTATCAGTGCAGCAGAGCAGGAAGAATTGTTTTACATGGCAAAAAAATCAGCTCAGAAGGAATTGGCCAGTAAACCTGGACTATAGCTACTGCTGAAAAGTGCCAGCTGGTGGCTTCTGGAGAACTTCTATAGCCACAGTCACTATCAGTTTGTCATGGTCCCTGGTCCTTTGAATAGAGCAGAGGATTAAAGTATGGTGTCCGTGAAGAGCTGGAGGCACCCTGTTATGTTAATTTCTGAAAAAGCTTGGAGCTGAGCAGCCTCCTCCCCCTCTGGGCTGCCTCTCTGCTACCCTCACTGGAAGCACCCCAGGGTGGGCTAACCACCCAGCACCAAGGGTGGAAGTGATCAGACACTCCTGGTAAGATGTGCAACCCCCACTCACTCGAGTAAACCCATGATACATCAGCCTGTGGCATTAAATGTTCTTAAAAATAGTGTTCATCCTTCTCTTTTTTGCCTCAGCAGACTATAGCACCCCATGTCCTTTTCTGTCCTCTCCTTCACACAGCTCCACTCACTTCTGAGTTCTGTCAGGATGGTAGATGATTAATTTTTTAAGGCAAAGCCAAAACCCAGCTTTGTTCCCATGGACAGAGAAGATTAAAACTGAACAATTGAGGTTGATAACACATTACCTCAGTGTGAACTTCAGAAATGAGTTAGCTTGATTCCAAAATACCCTAGTAATTCTTTGAATGGATTACAGTGTCTTTTTAGGAGAGAAAACAAACCCAAATCCTTCTTGGCTGGGTTTAACTGTCTGTGTCACATTCTGCAAGTTCGTGTTGAGTCAAAACCCCCAGGTTCGCTGCAGACAGATTACAGAAACTCATTAAATTTGGAACTGGGAGCTGAAGTCACTAAAGTAGCTGAAGGCTGGGGAGTGGAAGCAAGGCAAGTTTTAAAAGCTGGAGCAGACGTGAACTGTGAATCCAAGGATAACAGTACCTGTCCCCAGATCCCCTCTGCCAATGTTTGCCCCGCTGCACGCAAGGCCAAAGTCAGTTATCTGCTGAAGTATTCCCAATGAAAGATTTTCTGCCTGGCATGGACTGCTTGGAGGTCGATAGAAAACACTGCATAAGATTTTTCTGCAATAAAAGATCCTAGAGTCCATGTCTAGACAGAGACAATCAGGAATAGGCTGGGGTTTAGGCATTTGAATACCTAGGGACTACCACAGTAATCCTAGCACAACCAACACCCATCTCAGTATTACATGCTCAGAGTGTTTAAGAAGAGCAAATTCCTCAGGGTCAATTCCAGTCTTCATCACTGTCCTTGAAAGAGAGAAGTCACATCCTCAGTCTTTCCTTGCATTGAGTCCTTGTGATGAAATGGTACCTGCAGTTTTCTCTGGTTCAGGGATGTTTCCAGTCTCTGCTCCATCAGTTTCCAGTGTGGCTCCCACAGCAACAGAGTCACTCGGAGTCTCTGCATTGAGCTCATCATGCACAAAGTGTCCAGAGAGGTGGCTGGAATCAGCCAGAAATAAACAAAGAGGTGATTGTTTGTAAAATAACACAGGTCAGAAGCCCCAGTCCAAACCTGGCTCCTGTTTTACCCAATATACAAGGCTAGACAAGGTTTTTGTTTTATAAAATTCAATAATTAAATAAACAAGGCAGAAAAATGGTGTGGAACAAGGTTGGGTTTTATTCCATAAGTTAAGAAGGCCAGAACCTACTGGTTATCACATTTATTCCAAAGCATTACCCCAGATATAAGGCTTCAGGGCAACACAGTAACTGCTTTTGTTCCACTTTTCCCCACATAAATGTCCAAAACGTCTTTCCAGAAAAAAATCAGCAGGCTTCCTTGCATTTTGATGAAATGACAATTTTTTTTAACAATGAAAAAACCAAAAAAAGCAGCAAAACTCCTCATCATGTGTGGCTAAAGTTCACACTGCACTATGAGCTTGACTTATAAGTGTTTCCTTGAACTCCTCCATTCCTGCTCTGCTCTCTGGAACACGGCCTCCTGGGAAAAGCACGTTTGTTCTCCAGGAAATTTTAGTTAAATCAGATTAGGCACTTTTGAGGCAGTACTGTGGAAAATTAGAGGGTTTAATTCTCTTTTTGATTTTGGTGGCAGNATACATACACATATATGCATACACACACACATATATGTAGGTATCTATATAATGTTTACTTAATTCCTGCCTAAAAACTTTGCCTATTTACCTAGAAGGCTGACTGATTCATTTTGATGCAATCTGCACCAAATACTTGAATCTCTGGGAACTTCTTAAAAACTTAGTGGTATTTAAAAACTTTTTTGCTTCTGGAGTTTGTAATTGCTGCTGGGATCTCTGGAGGAATTTGTATGCTCAGGCAGATAAACTACTCTGAAGATCAAAGTTCCTCAAACCTTAAAGTTACATAGAAATTGAATGTACTGTATATAAAGTCTGGTGTTCATGCCACCCATGTACATTTTATAGCCATGTTTGAAATCAGTGGAATTAATTCTGATTTATTTTCATACCTATGAAATAATAGCCAGATATTTAGTTGTACAATCTTTGCATCCATTAACTATTTCATCAGATCTTGCTATAATCAAGTAGGAAGTCAAGAGAAAAAGGGACCATTTTCTGTTATACTTGCAAACGCAGCAATAAGTAGAGACAGAGGCTCATGAACAAATAAAAATTTACTGCTGACCTCTTATCTATACGTATTTTATATCCTTTTATGATTTGAAGTAAGCCGTTGATTTAGACCTGAGTTAGAGTCTGTGTCTTGACCATATCTGAAATGTCTGCAATGAACTTTTTCTACTCCAATGTGCAAAGTGAATAACCACAATTTAAAATTTATATTGCCTTAATTACAAACACTTAGCTACATGTCAACAGACACATCTAAACCAACACTTTTTCCTTTTTGTTATGACTTCTCAGAGAAAGAGAAGGAGGAAGACTCAGTGTTCTGAAGAAAAGCAGTGTGTGTATGTTTGGTACCTCCTTGTGACAATCTGGGCTGCTGCCCTTCCACTGAGCTGTCATATTCCCAGGTGAGATCCTGGGACTCCAGGTGTGGCTGCAGTCTCTGGGGAGAGATGAAAATGCTTTTGCTTGCATTTTGAGACCAAGCCAGATGGCAGAGTGACATGTGGGTCAGGCATGATGTGGCAGCTAATGGTGCCTTCAGCCCTTTAACCTGGCTCAGCTCCTCGGCCAGTGAGGGACTCGAGGACATGCTTAACTTTTTGCTGTTAAAAATGAAACTTAGGCCTGGCCTTAAGTGCTTTGTTAATCAGGATTGGATTTCATCACATGTTTTGTTAAGCTATTGACTTAGACCTTTGGATTGTTGCTAAAACATTGTCTGTAAGCTATGCAATAGAGGCCTGGTCCTTTGAAACTCTTGTGATGCTCCCTTCAAAATGACTAAAGGAAGTAATAAATGTTCAGACTTCTTTAGGACTGGGATTTTAATAATACTTTTTAAAATTTTATGTGCCTATTTTATTAAATATTTGCAAGTGTATGTAAATGTAATAACGCATGGGACTATACAATAATGATCAAACACATAAATATTTAAGATGTTCATACTGTAGATGACATTCCTCATGGTGATGGAATTACAGACAATTTTTATTTCAGTACAGGCTGATTAGAGACTGATGGTGTATTGAGGATAAATGTTCACCTTACACTCCATAGAATACCCCAAACTAATGCCTTAAAGTGAGCTCTTTACTAGATAAATCTTCTTTATCATCTGTTCATTTTGACAATTTTAGTTCAATGCTCTGTCTGTCCTCTATTACATTTACCAATGGGAAAAAAATCAATAATCTATTACTCTCCTGAAGACCCTGTTGTTGCATTAGAAGGAAAAGTATATTTGCCTGGTTATGTAAGGGGTGAGGGGGTTGTGAACTTGAGATTTCAAAACTGCCAAATGCCAGCCTAGTGTGACTTGTGCATGTGTGGAACCTAGAATTAACCCTCTAAGGAAAGACCCAAATACCAATGGCACTGTGAAAGTGAGAGATGACAGTGGCAATAACCACTTGGTTTGTCTTTACCTGCAGGGCAAAGACTTTGCCTTTGGTTGCTTTCCATCCCTTGCTCCGCTTTTATCAATAGCCTTTACTCCCACAACATCCTCTCTGTCCAAGCAAACCCCAGCGGTGTGGTGGGGCAGAGGCAGCTGATGTTCATCGCACTTCCCCTTCCTGGCCTGCCAAACCTACTCTTTCTGACTCAGCAACAGTCAGAACTGTCCTCATAATTGAGTTTATAAATATACTTTTTCTGCCTTGGCTCAACACATGAGGTAATGAGAAATAAAATGAAAGTGTTTCAGAAGCTGTAAGCTTCCTGTGTACCCTTTCCTACAAAATCCAAAGCACTGAGTCTATAGATAAGAAAAAAGCCTGCTGGGATCACAGTAAAAAATATTCTGTTTATGATGCTGTTCACTACGATGCCTCAGAGAACCCTGATGGATGATGTACTTGAAAATAATGTTTACTCCATGGAGAAAACTTAAAAAAATCTTCAACGATTACTGCTAACAGTGTGGTTCTTTCAGGAGCTCTGGGTATAATGAAATGGTTCTTGGTCAAAAAAAGAAAAAGATGTCTGGTCTTTGTCTGCTCAGATGACATTAAGAATGTAAAACTGTGGAAATTTACCAGAAAAAAAGTCAGAAGTTCACTCAGCTGGAGGTATCAGAGACACCAAACCTAAAAGCTGATATCTAGCACCCCTCACTGAATAAAAAGAAATAAGAATATGCTAATTTCAACTAATTCATTTAAGTAAGTGGATCCACACAACCCTAGCAGGTGTCTTCCTCTATGCTCCATGTCTTTAGCTGCTGTTGAGGTCAGTGTCTGCATTTGCTGTCTTTACTGAGATGGCCCTTAGCCTGCAGCTCAGACCCGACCCACCACTGGACTTTTGCCAGCTTCCTCTACTGGATTTAAGTGGAGCTGGGATGTGCCCTTCAGAGCATGTGGAAACTTTTTGGCTCCAATATTGCTGCTCAGCACTTTTTAATCAACATGCAAGCACCGACCAGGCAGGTGTATGGGGGGAAGGCAAACTAGACACGGCTGCAAATACGGACACATGTACGAGTTTTAGTGTCGCATGGCCACAGCTATTGAGACTTGGGTGCACACACTAAAGCTAAGTGAGAAATAGATACTCATTCCAATGACTGCATTCCTAGTGAATAAATAATATTTGGCCAGGAAAGGAGAAGGAGCTTGGCTGATTCTCAAGCCTTGTTTGGACTAGGGTTCATATTCCTACACCAATAGTTATTCAGGGAATGCAGAATAGCTCTTACACAGGATGCTGAAACATGGTCAGCTGAGAACAGCAAATGGACTGCTCAGGTACTCAACCAGATAACTGGGCAGCCAGGTCCAATGATGTGCTCTGGGTATGGATTTGGGGCTGGATGTCCTGACCTCACCAGGTGCCCAAACAATTACCTTTGGCTTTCCTAGAAGAGTGAAAACATCTCTCTTTCTCTTTGGCATTTTGACTAGAAATCCTATCCTACCATGGAAACCTTTCTTATGAAAATTTCATCAAAACTGGCATATTCCCAAGAGAAGTCTCCATTTCAACAAAGTGGCATTTCCCAGTGATAAACTATGTTTCTGGAAAATGCCCAAATAACTCTACTGCCTGGCACCTGTTAAAGTTGCTAAATATTGGATCGAGTGATTCACATTACCATGGAGTACCATTGATTTTGTCATTATATGGTACTTGGAACAAAAGCTCTCTTTTACAGTACCAAAAAGCACTCGGAGAAGGGTGAGAGCACAGGGGTGATCTGACCATTAAGCACGTGAGACTCCCACTGCATGATCAAAATCCTCGTGCTCTACCCAAGATGAAGCACTGGCAACAATGCCTCCCCAAGGCGCATCTGTCCCTTTCTGCTGTCCCTCCTTCATTCCCCTGGCATGTTTCTGCACACACATGTTTAGGGAACTTAAATTGGTTTTAGAAAAACAATCCAGTGTGTTTTGTGAAAGTGGGCTTGGTCCACCATCCACCAATGGCTCCATAGACTCTGCCCAGGCAGGTGAGAAAGTCCAGCAACAGCTCAAGATCAAACGCAGGTGGGCAGAGGGGCAAAGCAGACTTGTGGGGACCTTGTTGCTGGTGGCAAACAGCAGGCCTGGGGGACAGAAGACCAAAGCTAAAACGTGTGACAGTGCTCCTATCTCAAGCAGGTATTTGGTGAAAAGATCTGATTCTTGCAGGCTTGATTCAAAACTTACCAGCACCCACAGAAATCCTTTTTACTGACTTCAGGAGTTCTGGTCTCTAAAGTTATTCTATGTTCTAATTTATGCATAAGAGCCAAACCAAATAATATTTGCTTTTGGTAGGACAGAAATAGCAAATCCCTGAGGATATTTTCTTTTCTCCACGGATTATGAAGCTTTCTTACTCAGATGGAAACCTCAATGGTAAAATTCATCCTAATTTTATGTATCTAATGTCTTTACATAACTAATGATCAGGCATGATTCATCCCAGCTACCTGAGATGTCTGCTTTGGGATGGGATGAAAGGCACCCCAGGCAACAGTGATTCTCTTGATTACCTCCCATCTGACCATTACAGATGAATCCTCTTCCAGTTGTTGGAAATAGAAAACAACAGCTCTTCAGAGGCATGTTAACATTTGTGTCATGATGTTTGTAACAAGTTTCTTGGTGACTCAGATGGCATAGCTTCGAAGGGGTGAAGCATGGCTAGTCTGAAATTCTTATTTTCTCTCTGTTTATGCACACATATAAACACAGAGCTACTTTGAATACATAAATGCTGAAAGCCCATTTTCTTCCATAAGTGGTAGATTCTCCACTACAAAATACTCAACTCTTTGAGCCTGACACCCTGTGGGGTCACTCACATGACTGCAAAGTGGATGCTCACTCCTGTTGTGAGCTTTGCATCTGCTTAGCACAGCTGTGAATGGCCAAATTTAGTACAGGATGGCAGAGAACTGAGTCCTTAGGAGTTTTATTCTCTTTGACTGCAGATTTTTTATCTCCTCAGTGCACAGCTTAAGCAAGGAGTTTCCAAGGCAATCAAAACATGCACTTAACCCAGTGAAACTCTGAGGAGAAAAACATTCTCTTTGACAGCAAAACTGGTGACTAATTGACAGCAGGTCTGACAAAATCATCAAGAAATCATGAGATAAATAAATACAGGTGCATTTCCTTCCTCTTCTCACCCATTTCAATAGATACAAATTAAATGTAAATGGTTATTAAAAAAAAAAATCTGTGTGACATTTAACGGCTTCAAAGGCCATTGGAGGATAAAGTTTTTTATTTATTCCCACAGCATATGGAAGATAAGCAACAGCACGGCAGGATATGGTGCTGTGGAAAGAACCCCTGCCATTTCCAGCTGGTACCCTGCATCAGTGTAAATTCATTGACCTCTCTGCTATGGCCGTGGATGGGACTCCTTGTGCCACGAGTTCCTGTTCACTGGACCCTTCTCTTCAGGGTGGCATAGTCTGCAGTGTTAGGACATCCCAGGGAGCAAGAAATAAATGAGCTCTTCCATGGTTTTTCTCAGCTTCCCTGTTGGTGGGATAATTATAGTTTTAAATTGCTCTTATTAACTTAATGACATGTTGTTCCTTGAGGAGAATAATGTGAGATTTATCCTGGTCCTGGCAAACAGCAACTGTCTGGTCCAGCTCACATACTGCAGGCTGCAGACACTTGGCCTGGACATTGAGAAAGTCCTCATACTGGTGGATTTAATGGTGAGTGAGTTTCCCATTCTCTCAGAAGTTTTCAGGACCATCCCAAAATGCAGAACTTGAGTTCTTGTGGATATTTGTAGGCCTTGTAGGCTTTTTCTGCTCAAATAGGATTAATACTGATCAACTTAATTCCTATTTTGGAATGTTACCACAGAAAACAACAGGTTTTGGGGGTATTTGTAGGACCAAGATTTTAAAAGAATTTTTTCAATGCTTTGTCACTCTGTTTAAATTTGGGCCAATAAAGTGAGTCCAGAGCAGTGTGTCTGCAGAGAGCTGTAAGGCTGAGAAGAACTTTCTGATCTTCTGCACCTAGGAAACATCATGAGAAGGTAAAAAGCATTGCAAAAGGTCACTGAAGAGAAGGCAAGGTTGGGATTCATGTTATCTGAGTATGAATGTAGCACTTACTTTACACCACACAGAGGTCAGCATCTGGGTTAGTCCTTGTGTCTTGACAGATTTACTTTTCATATTTGACACCCACTCCCAGATGGAATGAACTGCCCTGTGGGAATTCCTTTTTCTCTCCACTGACTACAGAGAGCATCTAAACAGTTCAGCTGCAGATATCTACAGTGAAGCCCTGACAGTAGCCGAGGCAGCATTTAATGCACCAAGTGAACCAGCAGAAGCAGCAGCTTAGGGAGATGGGAACAGGATCTAAGTTAACACTATGAACACCAATCCCTTGATAAAACCATGCTGCCACATCATTTTTCACTGCAGGAACTTGATGCAGAAAACTGCACCACTCTTGCCACTGAAGTCTCACAGTAGCTCCCTGCAATGGTGTCTGGACCAACATATAAATGTAAGAAAGGTTGGAGTCTGTGAGGGTCCCAGAGTCAAGTGCAGAGTCATTTTCTGTCCATCATTTTGTGCAAAGACTCCAAACCAGGTTAATTATTGGCTTATTTCCAGTTAGGAATTTGTAGCATTTGAGTCATTGCTGCTAGGGTTAAGTCTCAACCTGAAGGAAGTCTTTTTGGAAAGAAAATCCCTGTTAGTAGCTACCAAAAAACCTCAGTCTCATAAAAAATTAAATCTAATTTCTGTGGAGAAAGTAGGGTTAAATACACGTGTGGCCACTGTGGATATTCCTTTGCCACATGGCTTTCTTCGGGACTCCTGTTTGTCCTGCCTTCCCAAGGCTCTCTTGGGAATGACTGGATGCCTTTTCCTTGGAAGTCAAGGCAGAAATGTGAAAGTATAAGCATAAAATGAAAAGCACTTCAGTCAAAGGATTAGTTCAAAGAGAGAGTGAGAGGAGTACATCCCAAACATATCAATATCAGTGAGGCCTCTCTAATATGCCTTGATATGCAGTTGTACAGACCTATCAAAGGTGCTAAAGAGACAACTAAAGTGAGAAGAAGAATCCTAAAGTTGAATAAAGTAAAAGTCACAGATCAAACCTTATTAATGCCTGTCACTTACAACACCCACGTCAGAAGAAATTAGCACCTCTTGGCACAAATCCCACATGTACACAAAGCAAGTAATGCACAAAAGGCAAAAAAAGGGATGAATATTAAAGCAGTCACTCAAAGGAAGGATTCATCTCCTGATCCTAACTACGCATGAAGTAAAAAATAAAATGTCTACAGAGAAATTTTATAGGCAGAAAAGCAGCTGGGTGCACCAGGGACCAGAGGCAAAGCGTGGAAGCTGTGAAGAGCAGATGAAGAACTCAGTTTGATCAAATGGGGATGATTAAATATCAGTGAACTGTGAAATAATGAATACTTAGATGAGTAATGGGGCTAAACACTGATTAAAACTAAGCACCTGTTTAGAAAGAAAACCAATCATTTTAAAGTACCAAAACACAGAACGGTTGAAGTCAGAGCAGTGACAAATATTGCTGTGACAGAAAGCCCCTACACGACTCTGGTTGAATAGAGATAACAGAGGTAAATAACTTAAAAGTCATGAATTCAAGGGATGTGTGTGTGTTTGATTTTCTCTCTCCTTCAGTACAGGTCAAAAGGACTGGAGTTTGCAATCATGTTGATGGAAATGAAAAGACCAGAGGAGAGCTAGGGAAAAGGAGAATTGTTCTGTGTCTAATTTACCGTGAGATGAGGGAACACACAGTGATGAGCCACATGGTCATCTTTCACTGTTCTGCTGCTCTGTTCAGCTGCAGTGGCAATACTATGTCTGTCATCCATTAACTTTTGGTGTCTGTAAATGTACAATTGCCCCTTGCTGTCAGCAATGATCAAGTATCTGAAATTCTCCTAACCTCTAACAAGACTACTCCATGCACCTCTGCTGATCACTTTGACTGGCTTTAGAACCCCCACTATAAGCACAAATCAATAATTTTCTATTGAGTTTGGAGACACAACAGCCTTTGGGAATCTGCTTTTCCAGCATGTTGTGTCTGTTTGCTGGCCATCCCCCTCATCAAACCCACAGGTTTCATTTTCTCCTGGCCATGGGAGGCCAAGGATGAAAGTGTGTGTGCATGTAGATGTGTCTCTATACAGAGAAGGCTGGCACTACACTTCTTACTGAGGGAGGTACAGATGCTGCAGCCTACTCACTCTCTCTTCTCCTCTTGGACTCCTACACTCATCAGCAGCTAGAAATACTCCAGAGACTGCACTAACCTACGCCAGCTGGGAATGGTGCCAAAGTGGCTGTGGGCTGAGAGTTGCTGAAGTTTGCTTCAGCGTGGCCTTTCATACCCTCTGTTCGACTCTCTTAAACCCTGGGGGATTAGTACCCCTGTGAGCCTCATTATACCATCCATCAAAGAGTCCCCACATGAGGGTAAATCTCAACTGGCCAAGGAGAGCTGGAGGTTGGGCAGCACAAAGACCTTCATTCACTCTCCAGCAGAGGCTCTTAATTTTTAGGCTTGCTGACTGCTTATATACAGCGTGAAACGCTCAAAGTGACTACTTCCTGGGATAAGGAATTAAAACAAACAAGTAAACAGAGAAGCAATGTTAGCATGTTTCTTCCCTACTATTAAAAACAGTTTTATGACCTGAAAAGGATACGCCAACTGATTTTGGCAGTGATCACTCATCTAATCTACTCCGCACATGCATGCATCTGTCTTCTTACTTACAGCTTCAGTTGTCACCATGGGACTCTGTCTTTATTTTCTTCAACAGATTTTTAGTGGGTTCTCTAGACCTAAAAATAAACAAGCTCTCCTGGGGAATATGTTTGTCTCCTCAACTCCCATGTGCAGGTTGCAGCATGATTCCTGCTGGCTGCTTGGAGATTTATATTCCAGAGCTCTGCACAGACCTGCCAAGTGGCAGGATGGGAGTGGAAGCCAACAGATGAATTATAGAAGTTGCTGGGTGTTTGCAGCAAAAGGAACACTGACTTCCATAGAAAACAAGGGGACTGATCTTGCTTATCCTTTTGCACTTGATATTGAAACTGTCACAGTGGACAATCAGACCTTCTCCAATGGGATTCCCCTATTGGCCAGGCATCTCCATACCAGCTCTGCTGCAAACTATGGTGAACTACAAACTGATCTGAATTACTTCAGGGTATGAGCTCTGCTTCACTATCTGAGTCCATCTGATGGACTTAGAGGATTTAATTTTTTAGTTACTGCACTTGGAGTGTTGTCTTACATGAAGAACTCTGAATCACAGAATGACAAAAAAAGTCTAGGCTGGAAGAGATCTCTAGAGATCCTAGTCCAATCTCTTGTTGAAAGCAGACTTTAGATTAGGTTATCAGGGCCTTGAAAAGTCAAGTCTTTAATATTTCTATTGAGGGACACTCTTCTGCTTTTTTTGGGCAACCTGTTCCAATGTTAATTGTTCTCACAGCGAAGCATATAGTTTATATGCAGGTGGAATTTCTCTTAAATCCAATTGTGCCTATTGCCTCCTGTCTTCTCACTGTTCATCCTTGTGAAGAAAGTACCTTCTTCTTTATAACTACCATTAAGTATTGGAAGATTATGATTAAATTCCCACTAACCTCCTCTTCTCATGGTTGAACAAACCCAGTTCCTTCAGCCTTTATTCATACATCAAGTTCTCCAACCTTCTTGTCATGCTGAGATTGTCTCAGATTTTTTAGCAGCTCCAAGTCTGATCTTGGCACTTACTGGTCATGTTGAGTCAGGCACAAAACACAACCATGCAAAAAATGACCTGTGTCCTCCTTTACATAGCCCAAGGCAGCTTTGCATCAGTGATGTAAGAACATCTTGGGCTGTGAGTCCTGCACTCGGTCTCTGAGGCTGCCAGGCTGACACAGCTCAGCTCTGCTAGGCACACACACAGACACACATGCACACACAAAGTCCCTCCCTTGGAAAGATGGTTTAACTGATCTCTTTAGAATGCTTAGGCCATATGGTTCTGATTATTTATAAAGATAAAAGTGTGTATTTTTCTCTGTCTAAAAATAACCAGACTTAGGGAAGGAAGATGCTTTTGTGTAAATTATTTAAAAATAGGAAAGCTGCTAATCCCTGGAGAAAACCCTCGCTAGTGTTGGATGCGGTTCCAGGAAGCCCCTGAGAGGACAGGACAAGGGGCCTTTCTGCTCAACCGTGCTTCAGCAATGTCCTTTTACACCCTCAGTGTGACCACCATGATTGCTCCCTCTTGAGCTAGTGCACATTCCTGCAGAACAGCTGATGAAACGCAGCTGCAGGGCAAATATAACTCATGGCATTCTCTGTTGTGGCTTCTTTGCTCTCCCTACGCTTCGAGATTTTAACAATGTCCCCTAAACTCTCACTGAATGGGGATCTAATGAGGCTGGAAGGCTGAAGGCTGACATCTGTGACTGCTCAAACTCAATTCATGGGTTCAGGGTCTAAGCTGCTGTGGTGAAGGTTGCTGTAAACTACCCAGCAGCCTTGGGCAAGATGAACAATGTGGATATGTGTGGTGAGGAAATTCAGGTTTAAGATGGGAGTGTTCATCTAAGTTCAGCACTGGGTTGGATGAATGGCCCCAGGTATGGCTGAAGAGAATGAACCATCCCTCTCTTCTGCTCCTCCTTCTCTGCTTTGAGGCCGATGTCATAAGCAGGGCAAAGTATGTGGCTCCTTGAAGCCACCGTGTGTCCCCTCCACCTCTGCCACCCTTGGCTGGCTGTGCTGCACCTTGCCACGAGCACAGAAGGCAGCCAGGCCATGGTTGCCTTTTCCCAGGTGGTGTGTGGCAGTTGGCTGTCCTAGAAACTGTGTCCTCCCACTGCACTGAAGGATTGCATGAGGTTAAACACACTAACACTTAGCAAGGTCTCAGATGCAAGTGTGAGCATGATGGAAAATGTGAGTGCTGTTCATTCTGGTTCAAATAAACAATTAAACTTTGAATTTCTTCTCAGTTATGGCATCATTCCTTGTGACTTTCTCTGTCTTTTTGCTGATGCTGAGCAAAAAAACCTGTTTATAAAATTTATAGTTACATAGAGTTCTCTCTAACAAGGACTTTCTATGGCACAATTCATAACCTTCCTTCACCCCCTTTCATCCCCAGTCTCATGCTGTAGGAAAGTGTTTCTTCAGGGTGAAATTGTGAGGGGACCAGCTATTTCTGTCTCCCTGACATTTCTCATTACAATCTTCCTCATTCCCCTAAATGGTTTGTTTCTGACTGTCAGCATTGCACAAGCTCTTTTGTGACAGTGGAAGAGATCTGACATTTAGCTGAGCTTTGCATCAGTTATTTGGGTGTAACAGAGCAGTGAATGGTTTTTATTGATACTATTGTCATTTTCTGAAATTGCTCTGGTAATGTAAAAAGCCATCATTCTGCATCCTAGTTTTTCTCCTGTGGTAGGTGCTGGCCTGTCAGACCAATGTCTCATTCCAGCTCCCTCCAGTTTCACAGAGGATCCAGACTTGTGTCCCATTCAGGGCTTCAGATCCTATAAGCTTTCATGGCTGCCACTGCTGCACTATGGCAGTACTTCTCCATTTCATTCTCCCAACACTTCTGTGAAGAAGTGAAAATACACTTGCACCCATGCTGTACATGGGGACCTGGAACATAAGCAGACCCTATAATCTGTCTATGCACACTGGAAGTCTGTGGGAGGTCAAATGCTTAGCTCAAATTCCCCCTTGGAAGCAAGTGGTCTCACCGCTGGATGACCTCTTCATTTTTAAAACCACCTCTTTCCAGCCCTCTGGGACCTCATCTTTTGCTTCTGTTTCTCAATCAGTGCTTTCACAGCAGAGCTCAGGCTCGGAGCCTTGCTCTGGGCTGCAGTACAGAGCATTGAACTGGCACTGGTTCAGGGAGAGAACTGCCAAGGAGTGGGGTCCAAAGGCTCTCAGCAGTGTGGTGGATGACAGCCAGCCCCAGCCACATGGCATCTTCTTCCTGTGCTTCGGGAGCAGGGAGAGGGGATTGGTCTTTCCCACCTTGCCTTCAAGTGGCCAGCAATATGGAAATGAGCTCAGTCATGTCTCATGGGAGACCAGATTCCCTTATGCATTCCTTCAGAACTCCCTGGACTGAGGTTCAGTAGATGAGCTGCCGTACCATATCATGTGCATGATAATGATTACTATGGAGCAGAGAGTTTTTGAGATAAAATTCTTGGACTTCGGCTTGATCTATGATAGGAGACACAAAGAACTGTTGAATCAGGATTCCCCGCTCATTCGAAGCACGTCGATGAAGAAACTGTTCTATTTGCCACCTTCTCTTCCTGTGAAGGACGCTGTGATTAATTACTGACAGGTAGTCAGGAAGAGAGATTTCTTCCCTGCTGAACAACAACTACTTTCTGTTTTCATGCTGGTGACAGAATTGGTGTTATTGTTTCAAATTCTCACAAGATACATATTAATTAGTAGCAAGAGTGAGTTCCATAGATTCAGCTCTTATCCCTGACTTATTTCTCCAACATAAGGACTGCCACTGGAATTTCTCCTTGGAGAGTTTAAAGTGCCCCAAACAAACCAAACTTTCAAAACAACACGTTGCAGAGATGTCATAAGGGACAAGCATTATTTCTGTGTGGGTCTGAGAGTTGTTCTGGGGCTGAAAGAGCATCTCAAACATAGTTAATCTGTTAACAGGACCTCCTGATTACCTTCTTCCATCACAAGCAATTCCTAATTGTCAGAAGTCATCCTTTTTGTTGTTGTTGCAGTGGATTTCAAGGACTGAGAAGAGTAAAGAATTTTCCTCCAGGCAAAGAAAGGTAGCTGGAGATTTACACATGTTTTCAGTGGAAGTACCCCAAATCCGTATGTCTACATTTGGAAGCGTTCTCTGTTGGTTTTGGACATGAAAATAATGAAGTTGAGATTTCTGTTTTGCAAAAACATAAAGTCTAATGGACGGAAATCAGTCCACAGAGCCAATTTTGGATTTTATGCTCCATTTTTTTTGGATTTAAAGAACTTTGAAAGGTAGGTTAATTCCAGCCCAGAGGAGATAAAAACCCTGAAAAATTCTTAATTCCACTTCCAACTAACTAGCAGAAAAGAAGACTGCCTTGTTTCAGGTTTGTTCCCAATACATTTCTCAAATTCTTGTTTGCTCATATATTTTGAGATTTTTTTCTTGCTTGAATTTTTTTCTTTGTAGAAGTTTTAAAACCTGTCAAGCTCAAAAGCAGCATGGGGTCCTTCTGTCATCAGACTAGCCTCAGTAATTTTACTTAAAAACTTCTGTTTAAGTGTTAGTCAACTTCAGGGTCTGCATGCTTGGAAGAAAGTATATGGATTTTTTAGAAATTGTAAAAACACATCAGGTTAGAGCTGAATTTAAGTTCTGTGAAATGAAGATTCAAACCAATAGAAATATTTCCATATTTAAGCATTCCAATGAAAACAATTTTAATTGGAATTATTCCCTTGCTGGGTTTATAAGCCAAACACTGCATCATTTTGCTAGAAAGAAGAGCCAGATTTTTTAGCTTCCAGTAAGTTTCACAGTCTATTTTAATTCTTTATGTGGAGTGAAATACAGTAAGTATAGAATGACAAAAATTGAAATGCAAATTAAGTTTTTAAAATTAGTTGCTGGGAGTGATACAGAAATGTAAATGCAATGAAAAATGTGATCTCAGGTTTGAACATTTCTCCTGCTTAATTTCAAATCAGAGAGGAATTTCTGTAGTTTTGAATTGCATCTTATGGCTGATATTTGCAATGCTATCCCTGGTGTGTAATACAAAGGAGTGTTAATTATTTAATGATGTGGGCAGTCTGTCTGTGGGAATGGGGAGAGTGGGAAATAAGAAAGATGAGTAGAAGGAAACAAAGACAGCAACATAATGTAAATAATGAAACTTGTAAAGCTCTGTCCTGAAAAAAAACCAAGCTTCTGGATTATCATAGGAACAAAAGCCAGGGGCATGGCATGGGCAGCATCTCCATCCCCCTCAAAGAATGCTGCTGCTGAAGGGAAGTGAATGTCTGGGATAAGCTTTGCAGAGGGTTTTTTTGGGATCCTTTGCTTAGAAGTTTAGAATCTGTTCCCTTAGCTGCAGATGCCTTCTAAGAGATGCATAAATGTCCCTTCTGGCACCCACTGTTGTTCTTTGGCAGAGCTTGGACCCTTCACAAACAGCCACTGCCTCCTGGAAGAGTACTGTCTATGCCAGTCCTGAGGAATGATCTTTCACACCTATTCCAGGCCTGAAGCCAAAATAGACCTTCACAGCATGTTGTTTCTATACTTAGACAATAAATACAATACCACTGCCCTCTCTCAGACCCCAGACCATAGACTCGATAGAGTTTGGGAGACCAAAGAAGGTGAGATTAGGGGACCAAAGAAGGTGAGATTCCAGCAATCCTGTAAGATCTTACAGTATCTGGAATTTATTTTAGGAGTTGAACCTGGATGTTATCTTTGTGCCTACATGAGTCTTGAAAGACAACTCTGTAGAAAACACTATAAGTCACCTTGGTAATAAGGCAATTTCCATTTCAACAATCCTATAAGTTTGTGAGCTTCCAATGAAATGGCCAGGGGCTGGGTTTTTGTCTTTGGTGGAAGCGTGTCTAGATCTCTGTTGCTTCATAGCATTTTTTCCTACATGTTAGAGCTTGGGACAATTACATAATTCATATACCGAGTAGAAATAATAAATTATCAATGAAGGGGGCTTAAATTCACCGTACATAAGAAAGGACGGATCATTATAACTTTTTTGGAAGTTCCCCTTACTGCCAAGCTTTGAGGTTCAATAACATAACATAATAAAGCCAGTGAAGCTCAGTGATTAAATTCTGCTTCCTCAACCCCTTTAAATTCAGATGGGAAAATTGCAGGAAAGGGATATGACTTATATGGCGATGGGAGGGAATGCTAAAAATGCCAAGTCAAAGAGAGGTCATTCTGAAACACACCTTGGGGACAGCAGGCGTGGTAATAAATTAACTGTATATACTTCAAGGCAGGGCAAGAGAGACACAGAGGAATTCCAGTAAAGAGTAACCTGTACATGGCAAAGCCTGCCAAGCAATAACTTGCTGATTTAGGGTCCATTCTTGGAGAAGCTCCATGCTCAAAACATCCACAGACAATTGAACAAACAAGGCCAGACTTGTCCTTGCACTGCAGCCCCTTTCCCACACTGGTGCTTTTCCAGCGTGGTGCACTGATCCACCAGTGACTGAGGTGGTGCACCCTGGCTGGTGGAAGGCATTGAGACACAAGGTGCCCTTGGATGAGTTTTGGATCCATCTCTCCTGCCCTACCTACACTAAAATAATCATATTTCCACCTCACCTATTTAGTGGCCCATGGCTGTGGAGCTGACATCCTACAACAGAAAATAATACTTGGGGAACTGCAGCAGCCTGCCCTCCACAGCTAATCCAGGCAGGAGGGGATTTCATCACTTTCCTTCCCTCATAAAGTGGAGGGTAACTCAAGGAAGGAATCAAGGTTTTGAAGTACAGTAAAACTCATGCTGCCCTCCTGTGTGGCCTCATCCTGAGAAGGAATAGCACAGAAACCTGATGGTGCAGCTACTGTAAAAGACCTAAGAATGCAGTAGCCTGATGCCTTCCCCCAAGCCTCAGATGCAAAAATGCACACAGATAGGCTCATTACTGCTCATTTGATCCTTCTCCAATGTTTTATAAACCAAGTATTGAAAAATCAAATGTATGAATTTTGAAAATTGTGTCCAGAACCCTCCAATCAGGACAAAACCAATCCAGCATCAACAACTGCTGAACAGACAGTTTTATGGCTACAGCTTTTAACTTTGGAACAACAAAAAAAAAGTTTTACTTGTAGCTGTTGCTGCAGTTGAATGTTAATCACCTCAGACTATGAAGTTTTGTTGACATTTGTGGACTCTTAAATTACATGACCTAGATTCTGCCTCTCCTTTTGCTCATTTCAGAAGTCCAGATTTAAGAAGCAGATCTGTGGTTGTGACACTTAAATGAGCTACAATTTACGCAAAAGAATGAGACACTCAACAGACAGCTTTCAACATTGCATTTTTTGGTAGAGGTTTTACTGTGCAATCCCTCTTTTCATCCTGTATCCATGTGCTGAAACTGTACGAAGATGAAGTTTTGTGTATTCAAGGATGGTAAGAACAAGCCTTAAATGGAAATCAGTGTGCATTTCCATCTCTCCTCCCCCTTTGTTTCTATACTTTGTTTATAGAGATGTCATGGTATACTCAAATATAGCCTTTTACTTGTTAACACTTACAAAAAACATCTCAGCTCAATTGAGGAAAAGTGGGCAATTTGCCTGTCTAGATTTCTGAAAATAAAGAATTTTCTAGGGAAACAAACTCAGATAACCTTCTCAAAAAGCTAAATTTTGCTTTAGGTCTGAAATATCAGTAGTTTGTTTCAATTTTCTTTGTGAGAAAGCAACTCTTATACGTATTTATCTAGTTTCTCCCAGTTGAAGGATGCGAGATCTCTTTAGCTAATGGATTTTACATGGGAATTAGTGGGAGAAAGGTTGGTGGTCTTGCTTTCTATGAACAAGTTTAATTCACTATCAAGCACTATAGAAAAATCAATGGTCATGACATTCCTTAGAAAATCCTTCCTGAAGACTCATTGCCTATAAGGTATAGAAAAATTATCTGCTTGAGGAACAGCTGATCATCTTCATATATGTCAGGAGCAGACATGACTTCCTTGACATCCAGATCCACACAATAGCCCAGCTCATTCTGTCTCAGAAAAGGAG
Source organism: Machaerirhynchus nigripectus (assembly GCA_013397975.1). Classification (NCBI taxonomy): domain Eukaryota; kingdom Metazoa; phylum Chordata; class Aves; order Passeriformes; family Dicruridae; genus Machaerirhynchus; species Machaerirhynchus nigripectus. Next base: position 1,962,629 of record VZRQ01009102.1, on the reverse strand, counting down.
GTTTTATCACAGGAGCATGGAGTAAGAAACAACTTGGAAAAGGAGAGAAACAGAAATGATACCTCCATGTTAGATAGAGGACAGCAATATGTAGGAACTTACAGATTCAAAAAATGGGAAAGAAAATAAGCTCTGTGCAACTCAAAATGTAGCTAAGATGGGCCAAAAGAGGTGAACTATCCTAGGAAAATTAAGCAGGTCTCCTGCAAAGAGAAGAGTAGAATAGTGCAGCAATTTTCCAGAAGGTCAAGAAGCTTCTAACTACAGATGAGATCCTGAGGTATGGAGGGCCAATCCCCTGGCAGTGACCTGCACTGTAACTGGTGACATCATAAGAAAATTCATTACACAGATCCTGGGAGACATTGCAACTGGGAGAGACATCCCTCTTGGCTGTAAAGAGGAAAGGTGTTGGGGAAGAGAGAGGGACCCTTTTGGCTCTGTAAAATTGGAAGGGAAAGGAAAAAGGGAAGACACTTTTAATCTCAGCTCATGTAGCCATTGTATGTTGTTCATGTATAATTCCAAGTCATACATTATTCCAGGTCAGAAAGACTGCTGGAATACAGCTTTGAAATACTGAAGTGTAAGATGTTTAGTAGCAACTTCTGCCTGTCTTTCATTGGACAACACAACTCTCTTATCCTTAAACCTCTGTTTGCAGTTTGGGAACACAAGTAGCAAAGCTTGTAATTTGTAACTCTGTAAATTGGTTATCTGAATACTCCTGAAGGTCCATAAAGTCACGATCTTCCAAACTCAAAACAAGAAAACTGAGTTGTTCGATTTGTTTGTTTGGTTTTTAAGGTTTTTTAAAAGGCATCCTGGAGGAAAAAGCACCTATGAGAGAAACATTTCCCTAATGTAAAGAACAGGAAAGATGTGGGAGATAAAAATCATAAATGAAAGTTACAAGTTTTAAAATATAAGTGATTATATAGGAAAAGCTAAAGAGTCAGTAGAGTAGCAGCAATTAGCAGGACTACAAACAATAAGAATAAATATTTTAGGGGAGAAAAGAAAAGCTAAGATCCAGTATAAGTTATCGACTGGATCCAGATGTAAAATCATGCAGTAAGTACATAAAAAATCAAAAATAGTAAAGAAAAAATATTCAGCAGATATTTCTGTTGTATATTTGAAAGATACAAAACAAAGAAGAAAGTCTTAGCCCAAGTGATGTTGTGGATGAAAAAAATTTTACTATCCATATCAAAGGAAGATATAAAGCAGAATTTGATAGCACATTTCTTCAAATAAACAAATCAAGAAAATACATTAGGCATCAAGAAGGGCTGAGGCAAGAATTACCCAGATGTGCTGTGGTTAGTTGATAATTCATCCTGGTGAATAAGGCAATGCTGTATCTTCAGACAATCTTCTTGTGATTCCTGTGTCAGAGAGAAAAGGGAGAAACCAGAGACCTTCAGTCAGTCTGGCATTTCTTACGGGCCTGACAGTGGGGCAGTAAGTTCAGGACTCTGTCAATGAAGAGTTAGAGCTTAAGAAGGTAATTGACACCAGGCAAAATGGTTTTAATGGAACGTACATGTTGTTAAACAAGTCTGTTATCTCTTTTTGATAAGATTATATGTTTGGATGATTAAGACAGCTGTGCTGAGGAGGTACCTTTGGATATCTCCAACGCGCTTCACTTAATACTGCCTGACACACTGATAAAAATCTTGCATTAAAGGGAATTAACAGGGCAAAAAATAGATGGATGAAAAACTCTCACTGACAGAACTGAAAATGGAGTTATTAACTTAACTTTTGCTCGATGAGGCCATTAGTAGAGGACTTGTCTGGTCACCAGATCTTGGTCAGATACCATATGGTGCTTTCACCTCTGATATAGCAGGTGATAATACATATTTACTTTTTAACACATGTTATGAGAGGAACTATTAGAATGGCCTGTTTTTTTTAGTTTTCATCAGAAAATTAAGGCTCATAATGCCTAATCAAGGTGCAAGGACAGAAAAGAAAGAAAACAAATGTCTCTGCAGGAGATATAAAACAAAAGAGTATGGTTGTAGGAGAGTGATCCTTTCTTCAGACACAACACTGGATGGTTCATTAACTAAATATTTCATTCAACTGAGCTGACATCCAAACATGGAAATAATGGAAATCCAGAAAAGGCCCAGGCCCAAACACTAATTGAGAACTTGGCAATCAACCTTTCTTTAGAAGAATTAAAGAACACAATATATTCAGGTTATTTGTGATAAAGTGGGAATGAGGGATTTGGTCCTATCTGCGTCCCTGTGGATTGCTGAGAATCAACATCATATACAACAGCAGGTTAGTTAAAACTGATCCCTTCCTTAAAAAAAGATGAATCAAGAGGCCTCTCAGGGTCTCTCCCAGCCTTGTATTCTCTTATATTGTGACATGCTGGGTTTTAAGTTAGAAAAAAATGGCAATGCCCTAGTTGTGAGATAAATTAGGTATTTGAGCAGCTACCAGTAAAGGTACCGAACTCTCCCTCACTTCAAGTATTTACAAGAAGATTAGTTATCCCTATTAAACGCAAGCTTAGCCCAGATTTTGGGGAAGATTGCAGTGGCCTGTGCCACCCTGCAGGAACCAGTTGTTAATCCACAGAATGGGAATATTTCTGTCAACATATCTTTGGTACTTACACCTCCATTCATCATCTCTGATTGTTTCTTTTAGTAGTACCTGGCCATCTCACTGCTGTCTATAATTTTTATATTCACATATATATATATAAAATATAATATATACACATATATGTGCACATACACACACACACACACATATATATATATGAAATGACACACCTGGTGTTAAATTTCTTCATGGTGCTTCTTTAATATACAGCACTAGCTTCACGAAGTTACCTCTGAAACTATAAATCTGGACTTTTCTAGGGGCTGAGTTATTTTAAAAAGCCAGATGGGGAGGGGGGAAAGCTTTCAACTGTGTCTTCAGGCTGCTCTGTAAATCTCCCGAGGTCTCCTGGGACACATCCTGACTAGTTCGTCACCCTTTGTGCCTGGCTTGGGTCTTCTCATAGGGAAGTATCTCAGTTTTCTTCCAAAAAGCTTGTGTCAGGGAAATCTCAGCACAGCTAGATGATTTGAAGCGTTTTCAACCTTTACTAGGAGAAATTATGTTGGAATTGAATCCTCCCCTTTAACTGAGAGTTGAATTGATGGGTGTTTGGGTGCAGACCTAGGGCTCAGTGTTCTGCACTGCCCCTGCCTCTGCCTGGGCTGCCACAGAGAAACATCCAGAGGTCCTGGTTACCCCTTCCTTGCACCCATTTCTGCCACAATGTCTTATCTCTGAGGCATGAAGAAATACCAGTCATCCTGGGTAAATTTCCAAGAAACAAACTGTCTTAGAAGAAAATTGGCATGCCTTTGCTTCTGAGCTGTCATGTAATTATTATAATGCAATCTTTTCTCATAGTTTACTACATTATTTCATGTTTATAAAGCAGGTTGGAAGTAAAGCACACATTTTATTACTTTGCAGAACCCAATGATTAACAATATTCTTACAGTCTAGGTTTGCTAACAAATAATTGTCTGATTTTGGCTTGTTTGGAAGTAACATGTTCCTAAATTATTGTGATTTTTCCATCAAAGACTTTTCTCTTCTTGTGCCTTATTTTTTCAAGTGATATCCCAAGCAGTATCATCCTGTAATAATTTAGCAATATAGCAAGACTAGACCGTAGCATTAAGAAAAATATAGGGAAATTTTGGAAAATATCAGAAATAGTGATGCAGAGAATACAATAATCAAAGTTCATCCTCTCTGCAGTCCTTTTTCAAGATTTACTCATAGGAGCTCCTGAAACTGAAAATTACTGGGGGTACCAACAGTGATTTAGGGGATGAGAAGCTTAGGAGGGACTATTTTCTTTTCAATGCAGCTCCACTTGGCCCTTCCGAGTCAGGGATAAATGCTAGGACTGTCCATTATTATCATTATTAGTAGTATTTTGTCTTTTTTGACTTAGTATTAACACTTTTTTCCCTTACTAAACAGGGATTCTCAGTTAGTAAAGTTCTTATTTTTAAAGAATGGGTGCTGTCAAATCAGTGTGCATGCTTACTTTGTTTTTGAATTTATTACTAGATCTTTAAAAGCACCTTCTGACTTATTACTCCTGAAATAATTATTAGAAATATTAAGGTTCATGGTGTCTTGTGTCCTGCTGATAATGTCTCTATAATGAGCATCTTAGATAAAAGCTGATAGCTTAGTCTACTCTATACTACAAAACTCAATTCCCACTGATTTCAGTGGGAGCATGGTAGCATCAGTTGATTCCTACTGATTTCAGTGGGATGTTAGGAGCTGACTAAACAGGAATTAGAAACCTAAATACTTTGTTGTAGCAGGCATTTAGGGAGTAATAAGATGGATTTCTGTTATAAGCTGGCAGCTCATCAGCAGGCAGTAACTGAGGAGAAGAAAGAGTTGTAATAGTCAGATAAAAGCTGAACATGAGCCATGGGAATGGTGCAGGTGTGAAGAAGGCAAAGACACTCCTGGAGTGTCTCAAGGGAAGTACCTCCAGCAGGGAAGTTTTAGCTGTGCTGCAATACTGCACCATTCTCATCACCTCTTCGAAAAGAAAGATGAATTTATGCTGCAGCAGTCACAGAGAGTGGTCATGGTGGTGACCTGGGAGAGTTCACCACTTGAAAAGAGTCTGACCAAGATGGGAGCTTGTCTTGTCTTGCAGAAGGAAGAGTGAGAAGAGGTGTGGCTGTCAGCTATAAACACACCAGTGGGTGAACACCAGGAAAAGATCAGAATGAATTAATTTGAGGAATACAACTAAAAGAAAAATTAGGTACTAAATGCTTATGGATAAATGCCTGAAAGTTAGAAAAGTGCCCCTAATTGTTGCAGCAGTTGCTGAGATTCTGGAAGACCCTCCAGTACCGGTAATGAGGACAAAAATGTTTTTATGGTTTTGGGGGGGGGGTTATTCTCCTTTATTTTGTTTGTTTGGTTTTTTTAAATTTGAAGCATGATCAGCTTATAGATGGAAATTGATGATATGTGACAGCTGAGGATGAGATTTGTCCAAGGAGATCCTTCCAGTATCCTATTCCTAGGGATTGTTGAGGATTGTTTCAACACAGGATTGTCCCCTGTCTCAAGCAGGCAGGGTTTTTCAGTGGAGACTAATTCCTGTCAGCATCTTGTATGTGACAGGAAAAGCCTGGGTCACAACAAAGCCTGCCACTGTCTCCAGTGTGGCCAGTCCAGGGAGCTCTCCCATTTTTTCTGGGTAAAGAGCCATCCCTGAGGATGACTGAGGAAAACTCAGGAGTGTAAATAATGGTCTGTGCCATTTTTTAAAGCCTGCAGGAGGTAGGACACAAGAACAAAGAATGAATATGAAGCCAGTTCTTTTGCAAGAGATGGGAAAAAAAAGACAACTGTCCTGCATGTGCCCTTGGGACCATTTATCTTGTGGAAACCTGGTGTTTCCTCTCATTATTTATTACTGCTTTTCCCTGAAATAAGCAATATTGAATCTGGAGCCCAAGGTGAAACAAAAATTTTTTTTGTGAATTGAAACAGTCGAATGATCATCATTCTGAGCCGCTGGCTTCTGTTCTGTCATTTTGAGAACATGTCACAGAGTGGCCAAGTCAGCCCTGGCTCCCAGGCTAGCTTGCTCAGCTTGAGGGACCTGTGTGTGCCCAGGGGCTGTCTGCTAATATCTTAGCAAGCTGAATATAGCTTGTGAAATCTCATCATTTCCACTGAGCCTTACAGTGCTTAGACTTGAGCAACTTCAGTGCCTGTCAAATGAGGCTTTAGGCAGATTTGCTAATGACCTTGAGAGATGGACGATACTGGAGAAGCACTGAATGTACAACATTTTCCATTTCAACACCTTTCACCTTGCAGAACACTGCTCTGCCACAGTCTCTTAGTTAAAGGGAGGGAGACTGGGGCACAGTGGCAGTTTACAACAGCCTCCTTTAATTAAAAATAAAGCACCTCTATGAAGTTATTGTTCTGCTTTTTTTTGTTGAACACATCTACCCATTCCCTTCAGTCACTCTTCTCATCCTGAGAAGCAGCTCAGGCTGTTCAGCTTCCAGAAGCCAAAATTTGCTTTTAGAAAAATCAGCAAACTAAATTCTGTCGTATTTATTGCAGGAAAGATATTTACAGAAGGTGTTCATGGTTGATCATATGATCCAAGTATCCACTAGCAGCAATGTGCTGGGCCACTTGAACTATATTTAGAGAAAATGAAAATCCTATTTTAGTCTAGTATTATTTCTTAAGTCACACCCAGGGGGTCCTTAGGCAAACTGGGCTTGTTGTGCAGGAGTTTGTACATATGTAATGTGGGAGTCAGGAGTCTGGCTCAAAGGCTCTCATGATCAAAGCTATAAAACTGTGAAAGTGGGACAGAGAAGCTGGTAATTAGCTTATTCTGAGAGCTGTGCTTAGGTGTTGTAAAAATTCCCTACTCTCTGTGCAGATCCTAGGAAATGAGTCCTGATCCAACTCACTTATCACCCCCCTCAGTTTCTGATGCCAAACTAGCTGCTATAGCTGAAATCAGGCATCTATTGCAGCTGTACATGGCTCTGAATGGGGCTGTAATTGGAGAGGAATAAAACAGGATTCATCTCACCCTGCATTAGATACCTACAGAGTAGAGCCCTGCCCTACTTAGTCAGTGAAGAGACACAGCATCTTTAAGGTGTGTCCTGACAAGGTAGATGCCTAAAGCAGACCAGACAAAACTCTCCCTGAAAGTGCCTATTTTTCTCTGTTCCCTCTGAAGTGTCCAGTTGACACTCATGTGTGTGTCCTGGTTTTGGCTTGGGTAGAGTTAATTTTCTTCTTAGTAGCTGGTACACTGCTGTATTTTGAATTTAGTATGATAATAACTTTGCTAACACACTCCAGCTGGGGCTGAGCAGTGCTTACCTTGAGTCAAGGACTTTTCAGTGTCCTGTGCTCTGCTCAGAGCAGGTGCACAGAAGTCCTGAGGGAGAATGGGCAGGACAGGTGACCTGAACCGGCCGAAGGGATCTTCCACGCCACAGAACATCAGTTCATGCTCAGTATATAAACAGTCCCAAAAACTTGCCAAGGCAAGAACCATGTTCTTACAATGGTGAAAACAACCACTGAATGGCTGGAAACATAACCTGTGCCCTATGCCACCACTTGGAGCACTATACCTGGCATCCCAGAAATAATTTACTTCCTTAAGTGGTACTCATTTATGAAACAATCCAAAGACACTTGGCACTGAGGGGGTGTATCACATCCCACATCATGCACAGGCCTCTGGGAAGATTGAATGATGCAAAGGATTGTTAAAGACTGCTGAGAGCAGTGGGGAGTGGGACCTTCAAACATAGGGGTGCACATTTAAGAAAAGCCTCCTGGCTGGCCAAAACTAGAGGATCTGTCAGTCAGGCTGTCCCTCCCCAGTCAAAACTTTTATGTTCTGTAGAAGAGAATAGAGGTTCTGTAGTGCCCATCAAATATATGCTGGGGTTAAACCAGAACAGTGGTGTTGTCCTTTTCTCCAGGTGAACTGTGTGCTGTGTCAGGGTTGTATTCAGATTCAGTTTGTTCCTTGATGGCAGACACATTTTGCCTTAATTCCTTGTAATTGACAGATTTTTGTTACAAGGTGATCATCCACTGTGAGCCGATGAATACTGCTCTTAAATGGGATAGAGCTTCTGTGCATGATAATGAAATCACAAAAATAAGACACTGAGATATAGGCTAGAAATAATGAACAAAAGGTAACACAGTGTATGTCATAAAAATGCTAGTTGCTCTATATAGTGTGTGGAAAATAGCTTGAGCACATTCATTACCATGATGGGGGGATAAATAATTTGTCATTTTGATATTATCAGGAAATAAAGCAAAACATAATTGCAGTTAAAGACCAAAGAGGTAACTGAAGTTCTTTTTAGCTCTTAGAGGCTTTGCTGTAACTGCACTGGGCATATTGCATTAAGTTCTAACTACTGGAAATTAGAATGCATTCAGGAGAGCAATAAAAATGATTAGGGGCCTGAAATTACTGGCCTAGGAAGAAAAGATGAGGTACATTATAGCACACTGTTGGAAAGATGAAATGATGAGCTAATTGCTCCACAAAAGGCTCCACATGTGATTTTTCACATCACACAGAGCTTCAAAGGGCCACAGTGTAGGTGAACACCAATTCTGATGTTAGTGAGCAGCGTAAAAGTCCAGTTTAATCCAGAAACACAAGCTATGTTCCTTGCTGAATCTTCAGACCCTGAAATGTATTTATAACCACAAACCAAAGGGCTGGAAAATCCCTTTGAATTTTTTCCTTCAGCCATTTCTTTTCCGAGTACTTGGTGCCTTTTTCTTAGGACAGAAAGTCAGATCACATTGGTGAAACACAATGCTTTTAGAATCCTTATGCAATACTGGCAAAATATTTCACCTTTCTTCAAGTGCCCCTGGGCAAACTTCCTGTACATGTCAATAGAAACTCAGTGAATAGATTGAAGTGAAAATATTGTCCTGAGCAAAGAAATTTTTTCACAACTCTGAATTTGTCACTGCTCTATTTTGAGTTTTAATTGCCACCTAGAGCATTTGGATGACATCAAAAGTCAAAGAATTCATCTGTAAATATTTCACCAATGCCAGTGGCAAGAGTCTCTAAAAATACACAGTAGAGGACAAAAGGCTCAAACTGAACATCAAACTTATGTCTGAAAATGTTGACAATCCAGTGAATTAATTTACTGATTGATGGCATTGTCCTGAGCTTTTCCCAGCCTGAATCAAACTGGAGGTATTGTCCCTGTGCACACTCCCCCACGGGTGGTAGGGAAGTGCACTGATAACCAGACTGCTCTTCTGGAGGGGGAGCAGTGTAGGGTCAAGAACTTGAAGCTGACTATGAACTCTTTGAAGCAGGAATTATTATTCACAAGAGTTTGCTGTTATAAATAAACTGAACCACATCAAAGCTGTGGAGTTATGTAAGCATCCAAACATTGTCTTTCCAGAACCCACAGGATCTGGACTGGGCAGACCTGAGCCAAAGTTACAAGTGCAAACTTAGGCTGCTCTTAATGATCACATCATGTTTAATGATGATGCAGGATAAAGAAATAAATCAGGATCACTTTTACTGGCACGGTGAATTCCAACTTTAATGTAAATCAAATTCAGATGAACTGTTTTGCATGTACTTGTGTCACTGAGGAGTTCACAGGATTTAAACAAGTCATTTTGCAGAGTAAGCATACGGCTAAGTGCTCTCTGAAATAGAGATGTTTTCCTGGAACATAATTGAAATCAGAAAAAGAAAATACTGAGACTGAAAAGGAACACTGAGATAAAATAACCCAGTCTTCTGTCTACCAGATTCCATAAGAGGTCATCACTTCGATCCTGCATTGCATATATTCTTCTGGAGAGACTTGGAACACAATTTTCTTCTTGATTTAGAGATCTGCTGTGACAGAGCTCTGGCCTTGAGTTAGTTATGCCAGTGATTAATGCTGTCAGAGTACTAAAAAGCACCTTATTTCACCAGCTGTTCATCACTCTGATTATTAAAAAAAAAAAAACTGTTGCAAAACCCCAATGCCTTTTAGGGACAAAAATGTAGGTTAAGAGGAATTGCTAGAACAGAGCCCAGTAACTTACATTTCCTTTGCTCCCTCCCACTTCCTCTGTGGTCACACCTTTTAAAATCATTAACTCCTTAGACCTGGGTCTGTCCCTTTTGCCTTGGATCAAAATCATCCAATTTGCTCAGGCCATTATAGACGTCGTAGCTGGCATCAAAGTGTAAGGCTCAGAGCCATAGCTTTAAATCAGAAAAGCACCCTAGGGAAAAATTATATCAAAGAAAATTAATTAATGGACTATGCTGATCTCCCACTTACCAGCTCCCAAACATTTGACAGCTTTACTCTAAATGCGATCTGCAGTGGACTTGTTCTCCACCTCTACGGTGTGGAAATAATGGCCTGCCAGGCTTCTCCCAAGTACCTAAAATTCAATACTGTAGTACAAATTTGAAATGTCAAGTGAGTCCAAAGATCTAAAGCCATTCAAGGAGTGCTACTATGTGCATGCTTAGGTACCTGCATGTTTTCACAGCCTACCAGCTAGACATCTTTTACCTGTGTACGCAAAAGGCAGCGAACCTTTAAGGAGGCAGGTGGAGTGATAATTCTCTACCAGGTTATTCATTCATTCATTCATTCATTCATTCACTCATCTTCCAGGCATAACAAACTTGCTGGTAGGATCAGCAGATCAGGTCTCTTCTGAAATGTCCAGTGTCAAGCGACTGGTAGTGGTCAAAAGCAGCATGTCACTATAGTCCAGCATCTTTAAGATGACACCTGCCCTGCAATACCAACACAGTCAATAACAACTCATTCCCATATAGGAGAAATAACAGAGTCCTTGTATTAAGGGTTCCCCTGAGCTGTCTGTTCTCCATTGTCAATGGACCTATTCCTGTTCCTTCCTTGGAGGCATCAGCAGAGAACCTGCTCCTTTTCCCTTTGGAAGAGGACATGGTGGAACCTGGCACCTGTGAAGTCAGTGGGGGTGTTGCCAGGATACACTCACAGGCTTCAGGACTGGGTGAAACAATGACCCAATTCTATCCGTGGTGTCTTTGTAGGTGATCTTCTCAAAGAGACTGGCTTAGACAAGTGTGCTGGGTATCAGAGGGCCACTGCCAGCATCGAATCTGTTTGAGAAGTGACCTTTTCTGCTGCACCAAGTGAGTGAGCTGAAAATGGCCCCAGTGACTCATGTGGTGGTGCTTTGGGAAAGCACAGCAACTAATTTTTAAGATGACAGAGTGACTCAGATTCACAGATCCTCTCTCCCCCTTCACGTGTCCCCAGAAATTCAAACGATTTCAAAACACCATTATGGTTTTCCTAGATTCATATTTTTTATCTTCACAGACAGAATAAATCTTTAAACTGAGTGTGATAGAATACAGCTGCAGTTACAGAGATGTTATTTTATTTAATATTATGTTCCAATTCTGTTCCTTTCCTGTCCTGCCCTTTCTTTTTACTTCAGTTTCTCATTGGATTTCTCCTTTGATTCTTTCCTTGTTCCTCTTTAAATCTTTCCCAAAGTAAAGATTGAACACAAAAGGTCCAAGTTCTAATCCAGCACTTAAAATCACCAAGCTGACAAGAAGATGTTCTGTGAATACATTAGAAATATGAAGAAAGAAAAGAGAGCACCCCACCATTAATGGGAAGAACAAAAAAAGGGGAGAAGACTGCAGAGAAGACTGAAAATAGTTGTCATTTTTTCTTCAGGCTTCTCCCCCCAAAAGATTACTTATACCTAGATACATGACAAAATTAATTTTAACAAAGGGATTGAAATGCAAATGAGATCAGGGAGGGAACCAAAAGTCAGTGATTATTTATATAAAATAGATGCTGTCAGCTCAGCAGGACCTGATAAAATTGAGTGGATTTAAGGAATATCCAAGACAGCTCTGAGCTATCCATGATTACCTTTGAGAACTCAGCAAGGGCACTGTGGTCCCAGAGGACTGAAGGAAAGAATACATTGGATCAGGGATTTCAAGATCAGCTACTTTAACTTTTCTACCTAGGTAGACACAAGAAAAGATTACTAAATAATCAATTTCTTCAAGTTTGTAGAACAATAAAATATTCTTAAAGGTGCTTCCTTCCATTTAAGTGTGAGTCATGAAAAGCAATGAGTGCAGGTGTGTCAATAGCAAATTGGGCCAAACTAATTTAATTTTCTTTTTTGAAAGAGAATGTCAAAATTATGTGGACATAGAAGATGAGATCTGTTCAGTAAATAATAGATCCAGCTTTAGTGATGCTGTTGATGATCTCCCAGTTGACTCTAGCATGTACACTAGGAGAATGGAGTTTAGATCCCTGACAGCCAAAGTTCACTGACACAGGAGCTCAGCAGGACAAATGATGGGTTGTGTCAGTCACTTCTCCTTCATTTCCACCTCCATTAAGAGAGCCCTAGGTTAAAGAGTGGGGTCTAAATGAAGGCAGTGGATGTAAATATGTTTTGAGGATCCACATAGAAAGAGGAGATTTTTTCAGTGAAAGAGGGGTGGAGAGGCCTAGTCCGATCTGCTGAGCTGGCCATGATTCTGTGAGTGATTTTGATGACGAAGAGTCAACATGCTCAGGACAGCTGAAGATAGAATTGGGCTGTGAAGTCTTGGTTGGAGATCAGCTTTGAAACTAGTTTCAAATTGAAGAGAATGAAAGTGGTCAGATGAAATTCCATGAAAGTCAGGAGCCAAGTTCTATACTTTGGAAAGATGGAAAAATACAAGGTGGTTAATGTTTGCTTTAGAACAACAACTGCCAAAAAGAGTATGGTGAATATTGGGGATCACAAACTGAAATTACGTTAAAAAGGGACATTGTTGGAAAAATTTTCTTCTGAGAGGTATTGAGCAAAGGGAAATGTAACTTTTAAAATAACCAGGGTAACTTTAAAATAAAGATATATGCAGAAAGAAAATAATCCAAATGAAATATACAGAAAATATTTTGAAAAGGCTGAAGAAAGAGTGTTAATCTAGGGAAGAACAGATTAAACCATATTCAGTCTGCAAAATGGTATGATGAGGCCAATGAGAATGTCATCATTTGTGCTTGTAAGATAGCAAGAAATCAGTTCACAGTAATCATTTTAATCATCAAGGAAAATGTAAATTACACATTAGGAAAATATTTAAAAATATGAAAGAAGCATAGCACAAACAGTATACAGATTTTGTGGGATCTTCTTCAGTGACAATTTTTAAGAGGATTAGGACACAAATTTTTCACAGACAATCTAAGTATAAATACTTTTCTTAGGGTAAAAAGGTCCTTCTGGTCCTCTACTTCCGTGAATGCCTGATCAAGTGATGAAATAATTCACCCATCCATGCTGGCTGCATGCATGTAAAACCTTGTCAGAATGTGCTGAAGCAGGAAAAGGGATGGAATGACTGTGATGCAACATCAGGAAGGAACTGACTCTGGCCCATAGGGATAAGAAGTGCAGGGTAGAGAGAGAGACTTTTCTTAAGACTTTTTAGACATGGTTTGCATAACGCAACTTCTTTTGTCTGTCTGTTTACTTCTTCTGTAAACATCTTTGTGAAGCTGTTGGGTTGGGACTGAAAAATGTGGTTCTAGAAGAAGTTAAATTGAAAATTTAAGAGAACAGCAGAAACTTACAAATTCAAGTGATAATTTGCATAAACCTTGATAGAATGAAAGGAATGGGATAGTGCAGTACAGAAGAGAGGATTAAAGCAGTGGGCTCGTGACCACGAGCTGGCAGTTAGGAAGGGTCCACAGGAGACACATGTGAGTCAGTGTTTCTCCATGACAGTCATTGTGAAGTTAGTAAACTTTGTCTAATGATATAAAGTGCACCCAATCTTTCCTCAGATGTGCAGTGTGCCCCCTGGTACACAGCACTGCCCAGCACCCACACCTAATGTCCTTGATCCTCTCCATGTCTTGACTATGTGGAGCTCATTTTAGATAAAGTCCAAAGCAACATTAGAAAAAAGTTTCAAATATGTGTCTATGCTAAAACCAAACCACAAATCTGACAGTAATTTCTTGAGTTCAGTAATGCAGGCAAAACAGCTCCAGAGCTCAAACTCTCCTGAGAGATAAGCAGCCATTTAAACACCATCATTCATCCTCACTGATATCATCTTAGGTCTTAAGATGAAGGGTCATAAGAAATTACATAGACATTTGAAATTTTTAAGCAATTTGTCACATTAGTCTAGATCAGAATTTGGATCTTCTAATTCTCAGGTCTAGCTCCGGGTTTCAATTTCCATCTGTTTTGAAACGGAACACATCTAGATTTTTATAATGACTTTCCATTCCAGCAGAGCATCAATGAAAATCCTTCACAACTGGGCGTTATTGACCTAAACTTGTCAAAATGCTATTTCTATTCCATGAACTCTGAAAACACACTTGAAAGGCTTTAATTTCAAGGAAATTTTTGAAAGGAATTTTTAATCCACTCTCTTCCATTCTTGCATATTTTTTCCTTTCTCTAACCATCGCTAATGCTGGCAAAGTATGCAAGGCTTGACCCAGAAATAAATTTATGCAAAACCAAGTTGTACACTCTTGCTTTAAACCTAAGGGGACAGAAGTCAAAGTCACATCACTTCTATTTCCACTATGCAGATTAATTCATTCATGTCCACAAAGCACTCTGAAAATTTTGGCTAGTGGTGCATAAGTGCTCTTAGTATTGTAAAGAATTATCTTCCTTGCTTGTTTCAATAGACAGCATTGTCAGAAAGGAAATCCAGTGAAATTAGTGGCCAGCTTGCTGGTATTCTGAGACAGCTATTACTGGAGAGGACAGAAAGTTAGATGAAGTTTAGCTGAACAATTTCATTCTTTCATCATTCTTAACACCTGGCTGGCAGCCATAGCAAAGATCTGAGAGGGAGAGGCACATTTAGGTGGCCTGTGCAGGCCAGTGTCTCACACAAAGTGTGAGGGTTTGGGGTAGAGCTGTTGATCTTTACCTACCATTTTAAAATGTGGTGGAATAATTCACAGTTTCCTTATCATAATCATCTTTTCTTATCAGCAAACACAGTGCAAAGGGTCAAGCAATGTTTTCATTAGTCCCAGAGGACTGGAATTCAGATGAATTATGAATCAAAGGAGAATGGATGATCCAACATTATGCCTTCCTTAGGGGGGAGAGAATGATGGAGAAGCTGGGTTGTTCCTAGTGCCTCTCTTTACTTAAGGAGATCCCTGTATTTTTCTCTAAGCCATAGATCATTTCACTGGTTAATATAGCCTAAGTCTACTTAGAGCTGTATTGTCCACCAGTGGTGAGCTCCAAAGACCACCCACTCAGAAAACTGTTTTCCACCCAGTGGTGGAAAATAGAACTCCTTGGCCTCTCAGTAATGCAGCGCTGATTCCAGCAGCTTTGGTAAAAATAAACCCCCAAAAGCTTCAATGTGCAACATAGCTGAGGAAAATCATAGATGCTTTATACACAGGCATAACTCATCTATCAGACTTCACAAGTAACCAAATCTTATCTCAAAGTGCACCAGATGTTATGCACTGTACCATGGGACTTGGACAATATGCTGGGCTATGTGATGCTTGTCCTGGGCCTTGTAGTGGTGTATGTTCTGCCAGCCTCCATGGTCTTCTTCAGCCAGGGGCTTTGACCCTTCTCACTGGGATTATCTGTGCTGCTATGCTGTTTTATTTATATGCTGCTCTGTTTTATTTATTCCATCTGACAAGCAATACAATACTTGCATACAGCTGGTCAGAAACCACCCATGAAGCAAGCATAAGACAAGATGACAGAGCACAAAGGCTATCAGCTCTGACTTCTCTTACTCATTGACCATTTCAGTGTGTTGTGTTGCCAATTAGCTAAGTTGCTTTATAGGTTGTTCTCATAATTAACTATGCAAATCACACTTCTGGTATATGTCCATATATAGTAGGGTTCTTAATGTTGTTTCAAAAAACACATAGAAAGCTCAGTTAAATTCCAGATGTTCTGTATCTGTCAGGCCCTAAATTGTGATTTTAGTCCTGTCCATGCTGGACATCTCAAAGTTTAGCATTATACACAAGATCTGTGCAACCCACTCCCCTGTTGAGGAGTTCCCCCAATGAATAGGTTTGCTCATTGCCAGGACTCATGCTCATTGCAAGGTTTTCACAGCCAGGGCTTCTCTAAATGCAGCTTTCCATTTTCATGGCACATCAGCAGCTGTGACGTGCTTGTGCCCCTGTCCCACACTGGTGAAGCAGTGCATTCTGCACCATCCCGTTCACTGGGAGAGATGGATGTGGAAAGTCTGATGAAGAGAGTGGCTGGGAACATGTCCTGTCTGACATGCTACCTGTGTCCTGCCTATGGGGTGAGGTGAGTCAGGAGCCAGTTGTGAGCCTTGTGTTCAGTATGGGAACTTCTGAAGGTCTGTTTTAAACGTCTGTGCCTTGGTAGCAGAAAACAGTATTTGCCACCTGGTTTAAGCAGCTGATGAAGCTCATCCCTTCTCTGACCTTATCAGCTGGTCTGTGAGAAGATATGTTCTCTTCCCCAAACTTTGGTTCCCCCTATATACTTATATAAACAACTGCTTTCCTATTTATAAACCTAAGTGCTGCACTGCTAAAGAGCCTCACAGACAATTCTGGCTTATGTTTTCCTTGGATGTAAGTCTCCCTCATGTAGTGCCTCCAGGAAGCTCTTTCATGTGCAATATGGAACACAAAGAAAGATCATCCTGCCATTACTATTTATCATCAAGATATAGACTTTGAAAAGGTTTTAAAAGATCAGTTTTAAACTGGCCCAGTGATTATTATATTGCTGTAAACCAGCAATGGGAAACAAGGGTCAGAAAGGAAGGAAAACATTAGGAAAAATAATAAAATAACTCAGTATTGCTTTATACAAAGAAAAATGGACTCAGGCTTGTCAGTGTGCCATTTATTAAACATTGTCTTACTTTTGCTTTGCTATTTACTTCAAATGCCAGAGAACCTCTGAATTGGCGACGATGAATGGAAGTTTTCTGGCATGCAACACCACTGAGTTCAAAAGGAATAAATGTGATCAGGCCCAGTCAAAAACACTCCCCATTTCATTATATGCAGTCTCTCTTGTGTGTTTATTTAACTTCCCTTTTGTTGTAGAGGCAGAAATTATGAGATGCAAGGTTACCTCCTTGAAAAAATTAGCCTTCTTGAAAAATATGGCTATTTTGACCCATCTTGGCAACAATATTGTCTTCAAAACAGGTCCTTAGCTTAATCCAATCATTGCTTTCAAGGTAGGCCAGGGTCATAACAACAATGTTTAAATATTGTATGGTGAATTGTTCAAACTTGAAAGCACTTTGAAAAACAAAGATTCTTAAAATTACTTAACCTGTTTTCAGATGGGGACAGTGAAGAAAAGGTGAAATAGGTTTCTTGATCAACAAATCAGTGATAGAGTCAGGAATAAAATTTATTATCATTATAATGTAAGGGTTCTTAAACAACACTAGACCATAAGTCTTCTGAAAGGGTTTTGAAGCTTAATTTCAATAGAGCTATGAAGTTTCACAGTAGCTGAAGAATGCGGAGCTTCTGCAGAAGCATCACTTTGCACTTGGGAACAGCTGGTTAAATGAGATTTTGGGTGCTTGTGTATGCTGAGTCATAGCAGACTTGTTAAAGCTCACCTGTCCCTGAATCTCAGCAAACTTATAAAGAGATATTCTGGAGTGGCTTGGCCATGATGTGATGGGCATTGGCTGCCCTCGGGCAGAACAGACAGTCAGAAAGCTCTTGGCTGCTGCTAGGAAACAGCAACCAAGATGTTCTGTGTGGTTTATTTGTGAAGTCAGTGCTGTTAGGATAGCAGCCCTTGTCCAAGAGAGTCTGCTGGAAATGTGTGGGTATCATGCAATTACACCCCAAATGCATGTGCTTGTGCTGAGTTGGTGGGAAAGGACTGAAGATTTCACCTGAAAAACTGAGGAGATGACCTTTTTTATGGGATCAGCATCTGGGCAGTGTAGGTTACAGAGAAATGAGAATTTTTGGTGTGAAGCTAAACACTTTCTAGACAAGGAGCTACTACTGAGAGCGTTCTGCTCTGGAAATAGCTTATTTCTTCCTGAACTGTCTGAAATGGAAAGCATTATGAGCCTGTGTCCTGGGGTGACTGTATGATACTGTATTCCCTATTGTCTGCCCTATGCCAGACACGAATCCTGTGCCTTGCTGTAGCTTTAAGAGAGGCGGGGGGAAGCCGGCAGAATTCCTTCGGCGCTGTGTTCAAACACACAGATAACTTGTTCGCTCTCTTCTCAGCTCTCGGCTTGTGCAGCAGGGAAGACTGTGACATTCTCTTGCTTTTTAGCTAGCTTCTCATTCATAAGCTGAGGAAAAAAAGGTTTTCCTGGGACTTTGGTTTCTTCTTCTTCTCTTCTGGACTGTTTGGCAACACCAGAACATAGCAGGAGGCCCCACACTGCGGCCTGGAGGGGCCCACGCCGAACCCCAGCTCTGGAGAGGAGAAAACCACAGCCACAAAGGACTCTGAAATCTACCCAGGTCTTCCCCACAGCGAGGGGTTTTATTATTTAGCATCATTCTTTTTTCCGTGCCTGCATGCACTTTACTCATTAAATAAATAGGTTTTTTTTCACTTTTCTGCCGAGAATTTTCTTCCCGAACCTGGGGGGGGGGTGGGGGGGAGGGTTTGTGGAGGCTAAAACCTGCCTTTTTTGGAGGAGACATTTCCCTTATTTTGTCTCAAACCGGGACACCTTGACTGTTTAAAGCTGCAGTAAATTGGCAATTGATTTATAACACCCTTTCTGCCCTACACCTCCAGCGAAGAAATTAGGGGAAATACTGAGTGACTGGTTTAAGGCTACTCCCTGTAAGCCTGTGGCAGAGATGGAGTGTGAACAGGGCATGGTTGGGTTGTCCTCATGCAAAGCCAGTAAGTTTTGTGATCCAGGCTAAACAAGCATTTGCTGAAAGGAGCAAATGGGTGCAAATGCCTGGAGCAAGCAGGACTGCATGAGAGGAATCTTGACTATGTGATGGTGAATGACTGCCAGGGAAAAAGTCTTCCAGGGGCCTGCCTTGGTACACCCTTTTCAACTTAATTTGTCCCATCCTTCCCAGTGGTGTAGCAAGCATATAGGGCACAATGTCCTGATGGCTGTTGGAGATGGAAAGCAACTCTTATTTCCAAATGTGTGTCCTGGTAAAGCAGCGGGGTAACTCCTGTCAGCTGAGTGCAGGGACCAAACTCCACCAATTTTTGTTTAAACCCTGCCACTGCTATGTCATCTGACACATATCCTAGGAGGAAAGTGGCTATGCAGCAAGCCACAGGCCTGCACAATATTCAAAGCTGAAGCTGTGTCATCCAGCAATGTGTCAGCCCATATTGCATCCCATGAGGCTACTACAGTAGCACAAACACACGGCCCTTGGCCAACTGATGTTTAATTCCAGGTTCAAGTTGAGTTTGACAAACCCTATCAGAAGCTGATAAACGTGGCTCAGTCCTTTTGGTCAGTCTTTCACAAAGCAGGCTGCATAAAATGCTAGCTATTTCTTAAAAGGGCCATTTTGGATATTTCAGAGGAAGGTTTAGGTTCCAAGCAGTCACCTGATAATCCCTGTCCTCCACCAGCTTTCACCCTGGTCTCTGATAGCCAAATATTTTAAAATTTATTAACAGATGTTAATTGGCTCTTCTGAGTTCTTTACTCAGTTTAGGGCAACTTGGACATCAAGACTTTGCCCAGCTATTGCTTGTGCACTTTACCTTAAGAACTTGCTGCATTGTAGGGAACACAGTTTAATTGCATGTGATCTAGGAAAACCTGTTTGAACTTTCAGTTTTCAATTTTGATAAATGCCTCCTTGTTCTTGAATGGGAACTGGAAGAACAAGCACCTGCAAACTTCTTTGGCTGGTGCATTATTTCTGCTTCTTGCCAGGGATGACTTTACTGGGGACAGCGGGGGGCTGAAGGGCATCCTGTTCCTTTTTGGCAGTGGCGAAAAGCTGCACTGTGGCCAGAGGCTGCTGATATGACTCTCAGTGTGGCCATGCAGATTCCACCCCGCCCATCCTGGGTCCCTTCAGGTTATCAGTCCCTGATTCTTAGCATCTCTTCAGACTGAGTTTTGACAAAAGCAGAGACTTTAGCTGAGGGTTGAAATGATCCTTGCTAGCAACAAGAGGAAGAAATAGAATTCATGGTTGCCTCTCATCACATGGGAGGAAGAAAAGCATTTCTTTCTGAGGACCCTCAGCTGGCCTCAGCTTGTTCTAACTATAAAGTCTTTTTTTTTTTTTTTTTTTTTTTTTTTTTTTTTTT
>VZRQ01009102.1:1910454-1942652 GCA_013397975.1 Machaerirhynchus nigripectus | reverse complement strand
TTTTTTTAATTCCCAGTCCTTAGGAAAACTGAATGACTGTCACCAGAGATGCTCTAAAAATATCTAGGCAGTTCTCTGGACTGCTCCAGGGAGGCAGTGAGGTCGCTGCAGGAGATGAAAAAACAGGCTCAGATCTCAGCAGATCCTAGGTCAGGGCTGCCAAGGACTGCCTCTCTTATTGCTTGCAGAATGCTCAAAATTTACAGGTGTTAATCCAAACTTTGGAACAGTAACTTGTCCTTCAACTAGGTAGGAGGAGATATAAGAGGTGAACAAATTACCCAGTCTCTTGCTTTCATTTAGGCAATCTTTGATCTTGTGTTTATCTTCCAAAAGATCACTTAAAAAGAACAGTGACTTGTGGTCATTTTGGCTTTGTGCTGTGCTTTTTTCCCCCTCTCTCTGCCCTTGTCATTCTTCTTTTCCTTGCACAAATTGAAAAAGCAGGTTTGTCCTCAAACGAACTCAAATGTCAGCTTGTAACTGTAGTTCTTGTCAACTACATCTTTGCATTGATTCATAGCAGCTGGTAAACTGAGATACTTTTAAAATTCCTAGATCTAGATACCATATATTAAACTGGTTTGTAATGACATTTTCCTGTATTATTATCTCTACTGGGAGAAGAGTGGCTTTCCATATTGTCAGTTCTACTTTTTAACAAAGATATATTTATGCATGCAGAAAAACACTTGAAAATTATCATAAAACCTGTGAAGGGAGAGATGAAGAAGACAGGAAGGACCTTTAGTTTGTTTATGTGCCCAGAAAATGTTTTCTGCTTTGTTTTTTGTTTTGTTTTGAATGCAGTGAGTCATGGGGAGAGTCCCCATTTAAGCATTTTGAGTGATGTGCCCAGTCACAGGCAGCCTGATGGATGTATTAAGTGGAGATATTTCTCTGAGTGTGCCCAACATGAACAAACTGCCTCAGCAGAATCAGGAGGAAGATGGTGAAATCCCATGTGCTCTCCCAGTGGTGCTCATGTACCGTTTTGCTGCATTGGTAGGCAGCAGGATTTGTATTTGGGACCTTCAACCCTACTGAAGGAATTCCCTTGGAGTTCTGAGGTGGTGAGACATTGGACCTGCTAACCAGGATGGGAAGGTGAGAACTGTAGGATTCAATTGATGGCCCTTGGAGAGCCTGAAAACATGAGACTTCCTCTAGGGTCAGTGGAGAAGGGCATGTCTGGGCAGGAATCATGGGAGAAAGTGTTCACTGTGGTACTTGGCCCACCTTTCCCAATAATTGGAGGAAATGTGGAGTTTGAAATGGATGAAGACATAGGGGCTGACTCTCACTTTTGTTATTTAGGTTGCAAGAACCTTTGTCTCCATGCTCTGACCCAGCCTTCTGCTTGGGAAGGCAAGTCCCCGGTGCTCTAGGGTTGCCACACCCAACCTTGCCTGTCTGCACAAGCAGTTGCACCTGTCCTCAACTGTTTGCATAAGCAAAGTTCAGAGATCATACCTTACTCAAAAAAGCAGCACATTCTGCATCATGGGTTCAGGTTTGCTTTGCTTTATGGGGGTTACTCGATCATGGCTCTATCTTGTCACTGTGTGCATCCCCAGATTTCTTGTAGCATCTTCAGATACTGAAAGGGTTCAGTAAAGTCTCCCTGGAGCTTTCTCTTTTACAGACTGAACACCAGCTTGGCACACAGAAAGTTTGTTGGAGGGAATAACAGTGTGTATATATTATGAAGGAGGGCACCTCGATAGATTTCACCGAAGTGACTAATTGCTTCTGATAAAGGACTGTAAGACATTGGCACCAGTGGTTTCTGAAACTCTGCTGGAACCTGGTGTTGACAGCTAATGAATGAGGATACTGCTGAACAGGGATGTAAACATTAAAAGATGGGTAGTTAAACCTCATCATGGTTTAAAACTGGGAGAGAAAACAGAGCAGTACTTCAGAAATGTAAAAGGACAAAAATGTGCAGAGAAATGTTACTGTCTAGCTTCCAGGACTGCGATCAATCAAGTGATAAAATGCACAGATACTGTGTCATTAATATGAGATTCCAAGTGCTTTGTATAATTTTAATTAATAGCTCAAAAATTATTGTAAGCCAGAAAAGTAACATCAGCCTTTCATAGCCTATATGGACTGGAGAATTCAGACTGGGTTTTCATCTCTTTAAGCAGGAGAGAGAGATAATAGACATAGATTTTTGACTTTTGTTTTTTTTAAAAGAAGTTGTGGATGCCCCATCCCTGGAAGTGTTCAAGACCAGGTTGGATGGGACCCTGAACAATGTGGTCTAATGGAAGGTGTCCCTGCCCATGGCAGGGTTGTTGGAACTGGATGACTTTAAAGTCCCTTCCAACCCAAACAGTTCCATGATTCTATGAATATATAAAATCCCATTTTCCTAAATGCAGAAGAAATGAAATGAGCAAAACCATCCTTCTTGTCCAAGACTCATCCCAGTTCTTAACATGAAAGCTCCTAATTTTGTCTCCAGGATGAACTCTTGGACTCATCAGCATGATCCTTCACTTTATGCTCCCAGATTTTTTCCCTTGACCCCTTGCTTTACTCTGCCTCTTACTGGAACAGTGATAGAATCATAGAATTTTAGAATGGTTTGGGTTGGAAGGGAGCATTAAAGATCATCTATTCCAATCCCCTTGCCATGAGCAGGGACATTTTCAAATCAGTCAGGTTGCCCAGAGCCCTGTCCAGCCTGACCTTGAATGTTCCAGGGATGGGCATCTACCACCTCTCTGGCCAATCTGTGACAGTTTTTCCTTACCTTCTTGTAAAAAACTTCTTCCTAGTACCCAATCTAAACCTACCCTCTTTCAGTTTAAAGCAAACCCCCCTTATCATATCATGACACACCCTTATGAAAAGTCCCTCTCCAACTTTCCTGTAGGCCACTTTTGATGCTGAAAGGACACAGTAAGAGTTCCCAGGAGATTTCTCTTCTTCAGACTGAATAGCCCCAGTTCTTTCAGACTGTTCTCACAGGAAAGGTGCCCCAGCTTTGTGGCCATCCTTTGGACTCACTGGTATGAACAGCCTGTTATGAAAGTCACTCCAAAACCACTTCAATGTACCTTTCTTCTGTTTCATACTATGATATATTTACAGTGGAACTGTTACTGCCTTGTATTTTTATTTCTATAACGAACTTAGCTGTTCCTACCAGTAGCCTAAAAATGGAAAGCTGATGAAGTCCCTATGTGTCTTATCTGGGTCAACTGGTTTACTAAATGCACAGATCGCCTGAAAACTTCTTGGGGTTTGAGTGGCTTGGATAGGTGTGGGAGACCCAGCCATGGTAGCAGCTGTCACTCAGGAAGACAAAGACGCCCTCGAAGAGCGGAACTCCTCCCAGGAGGAGGGATCCGAGGGTGGTACTGTGGTCTGAGGCCTGCCCCTCTTCCAGAAAGTTCTGTTATGTTCGATGGTTCATTGGTTGATGTTGTTTGTACCCTCCCCTCAAAATATTTTATTGGACCCTTACCTTGTGTATCCGCCCCCTTGCTGTACCCTAATTGGTCTAAGTCTGACGCTCCACCCAGTTTGTGTCTCCCTTATAAGCCTGTGCACCCCATAAGCCAGGTGGAGTCCTTCCTCCATTTATCTCTGTCCCGAACCCCCGTTCCTTCCCTCCAATAACGGAGATTTCAGGGGAGACCCCCTCCTGCAGCCTCTTGCCTCCTGCCTGTTTCCATCGTGCCTCGCCAGCCTCTCTCCAAGGGCCGCTCCTCCTCGGCACGACCCAACCGTGCACGCCTTGGAGGTGTCAGCCATGGCTGCACCTTGGGGCTCCTCAGCCGGTGCCTTTGGCAGAGAGCAGCCAGGATTTCCCGGGCATTTTACTACAGATAGGTACCTCAGAAATCAGGATGTCAGTCCTTGGAGACCCTTATTCCCTAGCAAACCATTTTTCCATTCTTCACATTGCAGCACACAGCTGCAGGGACACCTGGATACTGCTGGAGGATTTCTGCTTTTCCACATCTCTTCCAGACCACTCCTTTATTTTTTTCAGAAGCTGTCAGATACAGCTGTCCCAGTCTGTCCTTGAGCTCTTTGCCTCCTCTGGACAATGAGGTCACGAGGCACTACAAACACCACCCGACAGGTTCAGAAAGCCAAAAGTGCTCTTACATATTCCTGTAGTCATTAGCTCAGAAGACCAGTCTAAGACAACTAAAATGGAGTCCGAGAAGACCCTGGTGCTGCAAAACCTTGGTGGAAAGGCTTTGATATCAGCAAGAGAATTGCTTTCTACAGGCCCAAAGGGATGCTGCTTTGCGCCTTCTTTAAGGCAGTGTTGAGTTCTGGCTGACTTTGTACTAGTGAATCATCTGTGTGCCCCCAAAGGGCAATTTCAACTAAATCAGATGTGATGAACAATTTTTAGGAATGACAAAAAGCTGTGTTTCCTAGGGACAATGTCCTTATCTGAATGACAGTCACACGGGGACCAAGTCTTAAAACAGGGACAAAACTCTGCTGGGTTACTCTTCCACCAAACAGTGCTCAAATGCTCACCTTGCACAAGGGAAGACACTTTAGCATTCAGTACAGGGGGATAAATCATGTATTAAATGATGTATTTTCCTTTCTCAAGCCACTGCTATGCCCATTAAACCACAAATCTTCCTAGCACATGGGTCTCAGTTATCAGTTATTTGGCTTAGCAGGGCCTGGGGCACACAAGGTGGAATCTTTGCCCAAATGCTGTTTTCAGGGTCTCCCATATCTCAGAGCTGCAGATTCTTGAGTGCAGCTGAGCAGCTGCATAACCAAATGCAAATGAGATGTTAATTAAGCAGGAATAGGAGAACATGTCTCTTTTCTTTCTTCAAGTTCAGAAGCAGGTGATCCGCTTTACCTCAGTGATGCCTTGGCACTTCTTTACTTCATTGTACCCTACCCTGTAATGAAATGACTGGGATTACAAGCTCAGCACCTGTGAAAATATGAACCAATTATTTTTAAAATCTTCAGTGAGTGCCTATCAGGGAGCTTTCTGACAGCAGCCGTGTTGTTTAGGAAAGGGTTTATGTGGCACAGTAATTATGTCAAGTTGTCCCAGCTCTGTGGAGACACAGCATACAGAAATGGCTTTGAATGTGCTTCAGAAATGCAGCTGGTCATGTTCCCCTTCCCAGCAGTGCTTTCCTAAGGTGCTGGAATGGGAGGAAGATGACACTGAAATGCTGGTGCTGGTGTCAAGGCACAACCCACACTGAGTTGATGCCAGCAGTGGTGTCATCCACCATGTCAGGAGAAGCCATATGATTAATTATGAAATAATGACAGGGCATTTCACTACTCAGAGGTGTTTGTTTGGGTGTAACAGTATGCTGGTTTAAAAAAAAAAAACTTTTCTCACTCTGTCAGGGCTTGCATGACAATGAGATTTAAGAAAAAGATGTCACACCAGTGTTTGCCTGCTGAGAGCTCATTAACAGCCCAGGAACAGGAACAGCACAACCAGATGGAGGGCAGCAAGCAGCAG
Source organism: Machaerirhynchus nigripectus (assembly GCA_013397975.1). Taxonomy (NCBI): domain Eukaryota; kingdom Metazoa; phylum Chordata; class Aves; order Passeriformes; family Dicruridae; genus Machaerirhynchus; species Machaerirhynchus nigripectus. The sequence continues at coordinate 1,937,158 of VZRQ01009102.1, read as the reverse complement.
AGACCTGTGCAGGGTCTGGAGGATCCACTTCCACAGACACATCCGGCAGCATCTGCAGAGCCTGGTGCCTTTGGGTAGCAGGGCATCCGTCTGTATCTTGTGGCAGGGGCTGTAAGACTTCCCGCTGTGCAGATTGCCCTCCCAAGATTTCCATCCATTCCTGGCAGCAGGCAGGCACAGGTAGCTGCCTTCTAGCCTGGGCTTAGCAGAGGAGCAGCAGCTCCTGCGGCGAGCCAAGGCTGGCTCCTGCAGCTCTCTTGCGAGCCCTAGTGATGGTAGGACCTGCCTGCAGACAGACGGGTCTGAAAACACAGCACTGTTCTCACAGGCAGCCCTTGCTAGGAAAAACAGGAAAATATTTCATTCCTATGCTAAGCAGGTTTCTCTTTCCATCCTTCTCTTCTGCTTCTCTTCCCTGAGAAGACTGAAACACCAGCGAACATCACTGACCTCCACAATGGTTTGCAGAGTGGAGACACTTGTGTTGCATTTGTCCCTAAAACAGAGATAAGAAAGGGGCCAAGACAGAAACAAAAAACGAAGGCAGAGCTACTTGAAATATGAATAAATATTTCTTCCTCTGACATCCAAAATCCCACTTGCATTCCGGAGTTGTGGACCTTGTAGCAGAATCATTTAGTCCTCTTTTGACCAAGCAGTGAAGCACTTGCTTCTGTCCCATGGTGAATGGTTGTGTGGAGCAAGGACAGGCTCCCCAGCTGCTGTCTGGAAGGGGTCTGCAGCTCCCAGCTGGAAACCTGACTTTCTACTAGACCTCAGAGTGGAAACAATGTGACACTGTTACAAGGTTTATTTGTTCAACACAGTTTTTCCTGCTTTTTATCACAGCTCACTTTAGTCATTAGAAATTGAGGTGCTGAATATTGATACACCCACAGAGGTAGCCCATGTGACTTTTTCCTCAAGTAATGTTTTTAAAAGTGTAATTTAGCTTTACAGAATAGTCAGGTTCAACTGAAAAAGCAAACTACTGGTTCATATCCGAGTTCATATCTGCAGGTTAGTGGTGAGAGGGAAAGCAGAACATGTGATGTGTTTCTTAATTCAGCAGATATCTGATGTACTGTCTCTGGATTAGAGCAGAATTACTTTTTGATCTGAGATCCGTAGTAAGTGACTGGCAGATATTGTTAAGGAGTACATCTGTCTGATTCATGCTCCTAGTGAAGGTGCCCCTGTCCTAAACAGTTCAAATCAAAAGACAGTTTGTTTAGCTCTTCAAATGCAGCAGCTGTCTCTCATTAAGGGAATTGCTGAGAGCTGTCAGGATATTGTTTCTGGACTTTCTGACATTTGAGTCAAGCTTTTTCTCTCCCATCTGATTAAACTAGAATGAGTATGACAGATGAAGAACAGAAACCAGAACCAGGCAAAGTTCTGAAAACATGTGTGTACATAACATACATGCGGCTAAATTATTATAATAATCCTTGGGAGTTATTTTAAATCTTCCACATTTTGCTTGACATGAAATGGGTACATTTAATGACAAAAATTTGCACTTGAGTGTGAGTTCTGGACTTCTGTAATATTGAGTTTTATATTTATGTTTATCATGGGATCGTGGAATAATTTAGTTTGGAAAAGATCTCTAAGACCATCAAGTCCAACTGTTAACCCAGCACTGCTAAGTTTGCCACTAAACCATGTCCCTAAGCACCACACCTAGAAATCTTGTAAATACCTCCGTGGATGGTGAGTGAACCACTTCCCTGGGCAGCCTGTTCCAATGCTTGACAACCCTTAGGTGAAGAAATTTGTCCTAATATCCAACCTAAACCTCCCCTGGTACAAACTGAGGCCATATCCTCTTATCCTGTCACTTGTTACTTGGCAGAAGAGACCAACCCCCACCTGGCTACAGCCTCCTGTCAGGGAGTTGTAGAGAGTGATAAGGTTCCCTCCTTTTCTCCAGGCTAAACACTTCCAGCTCCCTCAGCTGCTCATCAGACTTGTGCCCCAGACCCTTCCCCAGCTCTGTTGCCCTTCTCTGGACATGCTCCAGCCCCTCAATCCCTTTCTTGCAGTGAGGGGCCCAGAACTGAACACAGGATTTGAGCTGTGGCCTCACCAGTGCCGAGTACAGGGGTAGAGTCACTGCCCTGGCCCTGCTGGTGACACTGTTGCTGATGCAGACCAGGTGCCACTGGCCTTCTTGCCCACCTGGGCACACTCTGGCTCATGTTCAGCTGCTGTCAACCAGCACCCCAGGTAATTTTCTTCTGGGCAGTTTTCCAACCACTCTGCCCCCAACCTGGAGCACTACAGGGGATTGTTCTGACCCAAGGGCAGGTCCAGGCACTTGGCCTTGTTGAACCGCATACAATTGGCCTCAGCCCAATGATCCAGACTGTTCAGATCCCTCTGCAAAGCCTTCCCACCCTCTATCAGATCAACACTCCCACCCAACTTTGTGTCATCTACAAACTGACTGAGAGTGTCCTTGACCCCCTATCCAGATCACTGATAAAGATATTAAATAGAATTATCCCCAGTACTGAGCCCTGGGGAACACCACTGGTGGCTGTCCACCAGCTGGAGTTACCTCCCCTCACCACCCTTCTCTGGGCCTGACCATCAGTGAACAGTGCACCTGTCCAAGCCATGGGAAGCCGGTTTCTCCAGGAGAATACTGTGGAAAACAATGTCAAAGGCTTTACTAAAGCCCCAGTAGACAACATCCACAGCCTTTCCCTCATCTACTTAGAGGGTCGCCCTGTCACAGAGGAGCTTCAGTTAGCTACTATCACAAGAGAAAACCCCTCAAACAGTTCTATATATTTCTACCATAATAAGTGAAATCAGCATTCGAGGAAAAAAAAAATACTCTGAATATGATAAAGCAAACATCTAAGAATTTAAAGATACAGAATTTTTCCATCTGGCTATCACTAGGCCTGAAAAGGCAGATTTTCATGAGGAACTTTCAGAACTGCTAAGTCTGAAAGTTTAGAATTTCTATCTTGTTCTGAGCCAGCTTCTTTTTTCATTGGCAGTGTCTGGCCTAGCTGTAGAAATAGAGCAACAAATCTGTTCTTCCTGGCTTTCTAGTTGCCACAGTCTTCTAAAAAGCTGTCTGGCAAGTGTACTGGATTTATCTTCAGGAGTGAAATTTAAGTAGTTTGGAGACAAAACAGTTGAACAAAGGCCTCATTTTTTCTTTTAATACAAGCAGCAAGAGGTTTGCCACTTATTTAAAAAGAAGGAAAGCTGGATCTATGTAAAGCACTGGATATGTTTCATCTAGGCTTACACACAAGTGTCCAGGCAGACAACTCATCATTCCAGGAAAAATCACCCAGTTTACTCTAAAATGAATGTGAAAAGAGAACCAAAGAGACAAAAATATCAACTTCACCATCTGTCAAGATGATCCTTTTTGTTGCCGTGACCATACTGTGCCTTATCCAGCCATAATCCAGCTCCTGGTTCAAATCACTCATCTGGGATGCTCAAAATAAATTTTTGGACATTAATTTTATCTATCAAAACCTGTACGTGGAGAGCATAAAATGACAGGTAGAGAAAATGAGAGCAGTGAAATGTTAAGTTGTCAAAGATGTTTGCCTTCTCATCCCTTAAATCAGGGGAGGGAACACTTGGTCTTGGATCCCAGATGTGCTTTCCAAATCATCACCTTCTCCTTACAGCAGGGCACCCTCCTTCAGCTCATATGAATTGTGTTCACCCCACAGTATCCCAGCTAAACATTTCAGGTTCTCAATCCTATCTCCCACAGTCAGCAATTAAAGGGTAAGTCAAACAGTCCAGGAGGTTCTGGGTGAGGGACCCCTGCATCCTGCCTGGTCCCACAGGGTTGACAGACCATGTGACAGCTTGGGGGGCTGAGTCAGGCCTCTGTCAGCCCTTGGAGAACCAGCTGCAGGTTTATTTTAATATATGAAAAACAATGAAAACTTCCCCCTTTCCCCCCCAAAAAAATTATCTTTGGGTAAAATATTTCCATGGAATGATACACAACATGACTGAAAATACCCAACAGCCAGTGTCATTTAAAGGTCAACCACAACCTTCAACACATAAATAATAATACAAATAATACTTAACATCCAATGAGGCACTTTTTGCTTTCCAGGTACTTTTATACCATCAACTCAATAATCCTCCTAACTGCCAACACAGTGTTTTAGAGATGAGAAAACTCATGAGTTATATCTGTTAAAACGCCCAGTTTAAGGATATAAAGTGACTCTTAGCTTTTCCTAGAGAATATTGAATGCTTGAGGTGTCACAGCAAAATCTGCAGTTATACCAAAAATAGAAAGCCTGTACATACAAGCTCAAATGTTCACTTGCGTATCTATAGAGAAAAGAGGGGAGGAACACAAAAAACATTTACCACCTTGTAAACGTCCTGCAGAGATGTATAGGGCAGTGCTACCTGCTGGGTGGCTGAGTCGAAGGTTGAGGTACAAGTCCTTGTTCTTTCTTCTTTGCTGCAAAACAAACCTAGAAACTGCTGTGAAATAGCAACAAAATGGATATTACCAGGTAGCACGAAGATCTGCTTATAAAACCAGCCTATAGTTTTAAAATAATTGTTGGCTCTGTTCCTCTACTGGGATTTATCTTCTACTAAATTTAAGTTTGTCATGATCAGCTTGACATGTTAAATCACAGTTTATTGTAAAATTCCCAGAGTCTCTTTCAAAATTCGAAATATTGTCTCAACTACTCCTGTTATCACCCATTATTTTGGCTATCCATTAGCACAAGGCTTTATGAGTTCATGATAAGCTGTGTCACGAATTTCCAAGATGCTTTGCTATGCAGCATTAGACCTGGATAAATTTTTCAGTTTTTCATATTTCATCCAGCAGCTTTGGGTGGGTTGTTAGATTGCTAACCCAGAACTCAATTTATTTTTTTTTCCTCAAATATGAGCTATTTTGGAGTTCTGTATTTTTCTTACTTTCCCTCTGAGCCAGGTTTTCTCTCATAACCAGATGGATGCTAAAAACCAGGGAGGGCTTTAGGTGGTATTTATCTACTATTTTAGTAGAATGGTACAGCTGCTTATTAGATGGTCAAATAGAGATCATGTCAGGATACAGAAAACATGCAATTAAGTAATAAACAGTGACTGAAAATATAACCATGCATTTTAAAAATTTGTTTTCATTTTGCTCGTCTGCTTAAAGCTGGAACAAGAGCAAAGGACTTTATAACATATATTTTTTAAAATCTTTATCTTGTTCATAAAGTATGGTCTTTTACAGTTTCACTCAATAAATAGATTGAACCAAGCTAGTCTTCTGAAGCCATATTTGTAAATTAATCAGAAACAACATGCTGTGAACCAGTCTGAGATGTGAGAAGTACTGTGTTAATCCACTGACTGAAACAGCAAGAGAATGCTTATTTTACAAGTAGATATTCACAGCTTCATGTAAAGGTTGCAAATCAGTTTAGTAACCCTCCCTGGCACAGGTACTCCCTCACTGGAGCATCTAGCAGCTGCCAGAATTGAATCTAGGGGCAGCTGGTCAGTCCCATAAGTGGGCAAAGTAAGAGAAAAAATACTAAAGTGCTGCAAGGATAGAAGTGTAAAATGAAACAGATGGGATATAGTCATTCCACATCACTGGAAGATTCAAGACAAAAGCAAAAAGATAAACTAAACGAAATTGCTCTTTGGAGCAATTGATCTTATTCTGCCAGATTGCTGAACATAAAGACCCCACTCCTATAAAATACCTTTTTAAGAAAAAAACCAATCACAAAACAAAGGTAAGGTTTCAAGAACTGATGATCTTAATCTGCATGGTTAAATCTGTTGTTTATATAACCCCCCATATTTTCAATTTAACATTCCAAACGTTCTTTTGGAATATTTACATAGGTAATTTCAAGGAAAAATAAAGTACAGTTAATATTCGTGATTGTGGTGGGTGGGCACCACGTACCCACCAAAGCTGCTCTGTAACTCCCCTCCTCAGCTGGACAGGGGAGAGAAAAGAGAATAAAAGGCTCATGGGTCAAGAAATCACCAGTTTCATCATGGACAAACAGACTTGATTTGGGGGCATTAGTTTAATTTATTACCAATCAAATCAGACCAGGATAATGAGAAATAAAACCAAATTTTAAACCACCTTCCCGCCACATATATTTGCATGAGATGACTCACCACATGAAATTTTGGCATGGGTTTCCCATTATTTTTCAGAGATGCACACACACACACACACCTCTTTCTTGCTCTGAAAGAATAAATTGTGTGGTAAGGTATTGCTCTGCTGTGTCGTTGCACTTTTGTATGATTCAGATCCACAACAAGGCTGTTGATTGCATGCAGGACTATATAAGCCCCAGAGAAGCTTAGGTGTTCTTATGATACCAGGGGCCAGCAAAGATTTAGATATATCCTCGACAGTGCTTGCAGAACCTCTCCGGTCATTCCCAAGTGATGAGTATAGGAGGCAGGCCTTAAACCTTTCTGAGGCAGCCACATGGAAACAGAGTGCTCCTTAGAATTGTAAAAATACTGGTCATAGGGTCATTAAGATTGGAAAAGACCTTCAAGATTGTCAAGGCTGACCTTTGACCAAACATCACCATACCAACTAGACCACGGCACATGTGCCATGTCAAGTCAAAGGTACAAAGGAAAATCACTTCCCTAATCCTGCTGGCCACATTATTCTTGATGTACAGACCAGGATGGCATTGGTGTTTTTGGCCAACTGGGCACACACTGGCTCATGTTCAGATGCTATCAATCAACATCCCAGGTCCTTTCCTGCTGGGCAGTTTTCCAGCCACTCTGCCTCCAGCCTGGAACACTGCAGGGGTTGTTGTTACCCAAGGGCAGGACCTGGCACTTGACCTACTTGAATCTCATACAACTGGCCTTAAACCATCATTCCAGCCTGTCCAGATCCCACTGCAGAGCCGTCCTTTGGCAGATCAGCACTCTCCCCCAACTTGGTGTCATCTTCAAACCGACTGTGAGGGTACCCTTGACCCTCTCATCCAGATCATCAGTAAAGATATTTAACAGAACTTGCCCCAGTGCTGAGCCCTGGGGAACACCACTGGTGACTGACCACCAGCTGGATGTAGCTCCATTCACCACCCCTCCCTGGGCCTGGCCATCCAGCCAGGTTTTAACCCAGCCAAGAGTGCAGCAGTCCAAGCCATGGGCTGCCAGCTTCTCCAGGACAATGCCATGGGAGATTTACTGGCGTCCAGGTAGATGCTGTGGCAATGCCACAGCTTTTCCCTTATCTACTTGGTGGGTCACCAGATCATAGAAGAAGGTCAAGCAGGACCTACTTTTGCTAAACCCATGCTTTTTGGGCCTGATTCCCTGGTTATCCTGTACGACAGCACTCAAGGTGATCTGCTCTAGAACCTCCCTGGGCACCAAAGTCAGGCTGACAGGACTGTATTTCCCCAGATCCTCCTTCCAGCCGTTCTTGTTATATTTTCTGACCTCCAGTCAATTGGGACCTTCCCAGTCGGCAAGGGCTGCTGGTAAATGATAGAGAGTGGCTTGGTCAGCTCTTCCACCAGCTGCCTCAGTACCTTTGGGTGGATCCTAGCCAGCCCCATAGATATGTGAGTGTCTGAGTGACTCAGCAGGTCACTAATGACTTCCTCCTGGATTACAGGGGGTCTGGTCTGCTCTCTGTCCCTGTCTACCAGCTCAGGGGGCTGCTCATCCTGGGGATATCAGTCTTACTGCTGAAGACTGAAGCAAAGAAGGCATTAAATACTTCAGCCTTTTCCTCCTCCTCGGTGACAATAAAGTATGGAGATTTTCCTTAGCCCTCCTTTTGTTGATGATGTCTTTATCAAACACTTTTTATTATCTTTCACAGCAGTGCTTTGACTGAGTTCTAGCTGAGCTTTCACCTTTCTAATTTTCTCTCTACATGACCTAGCAACATCTTTGTATTCTTTATGAGCTTCCTGCCTCTTCTTCCAAAGGTCATAAACTCTCATAAATTCTCTTTCACACACTCCAGGAACCTCCTAGACTGCCTCCTCTCTGCTGTGTTGAGTTTCCAGCAGACATCTGGCAATCTAAAGTTTCCCACAAGAACAGGGGCCAGAGATCATGAAATGTTAGCCTGCCACTTACAGAATATCTTGATTGCACCTTCACTGGGATCACATCTACTGGAGAATAAGCTTAGCCACTGACACCCCACATTTCCTTGCATGGCTGGGTTATGGCAGCAAGCTCAAGAAACCACTGAATCAGAGCCCTGCAAGTGGCTGTTGTATGAGCTGGAAGTATCAATTTTATATGACAGCACGAATTTCACTCTGAAACCCATTTATTTTTTTGAGCAATGACTGCTGCAGTTCAAATTTGCAAACTGTCTGCTTTCCTGGAGGAGTCCCTTTCTTGGATGTTCTTTATCTTATCATTCTCCATGACATGTGTTGTACTGTAACAGTACAAGTGTTATCTTGAGAACAGTGTTCCTGTGTTCTGTGGGTGCTCTCCTGCAAACTGAATTTTCCTCATCCACAGTTCTACAGTCACTTAGCAACCAAGAGGATAATCAGTGAAATTCTAAATATTATCTTGCCAAGGAGATCAAAACACAAAATACATAATTAAATTGTTGGGGAAAACACCACCTTTTCTTTTGTTTTTTGTTTGTTTTGTTTGGTTGGTTTTTGTTTGACTTGCTTCAGCAAGTAGAAGATGCACAAAAAATTGCTAGTCATAGTGAATTTGTACTGCAGTATAAGTATCTGGAATATATCTCCAGCAGTGGATGCATTTTAATACTCTTTAAGTCAAAAATGGTCCATAGAGACATGGAGGTGGATCTACTGGAGACATAACTAAGGTTTAGTGTAATATCATTGGTAGTATCTTCTGATGTTGTGATGTAATCAAATATTTTGTGCACAGAGATCAGTGAAACTTCATCTACCAGGAGGGTTATGTAGAGAACACTGAAAGATTAGGTCTTTGCAAGAATTTTAGAGGGTATAATAGTACACAGGGAGTTAGGACAACCACGTGGAAGAATTGGGTCCCATTGTCCTTACCCATCATTACTGCCTTGTGATTTGACTTCCCGGATCACCCAGGCCACAGATTATCACTCAGCGATTCTGTTTAATGCCCATGACTGAGTTAAAAAATATCTTTTCAGAGAGGCAGAGTGTCACCGAGGATGCATTTAAAGGGAGATGGCTATTCAATCGGGTTATAAAGAAAGGTTCTCAGTGCTTAATTATCTGCTAAAACATGCTGGTTTATTTCCAGTCTGAATTTGTCTAGCTTTAAAATAGACTGAATTCTGTCATTTTCTGTTACATTCTTTATAGTGATCATCTTTTCCTCATGGAAGCATTTATATTCTGCCACCAAATTATCTTCTTGGTGTGATTTTTGTTAAGCTTCTCTATTGACCTTCTTTAATCTTGCTCCCTAATGCTGTCTCCAACCTTTCTCTACACTGTTCTGGAATCTTTTTTCTTGGAAACTAAAGAAAAGGAACAAGAAAAATCCCCCAAACTTTGCAGTCAGTGGAAGCCATTGTTCTCCAAATGCAAATCTTAGCACTGAGCTTAGTATCCTAGCACTGAGTTCCTGAGGCAGAGGTAATATTTCAGTCCTTTTCCCAATCAACATTTCCTTTCCACAGTTGGAAATGAGGCTTGGTCTCTTCAGTGATTTATTTTAAAAAGAGTCAGTGTTCATCTGGTTACCCTCAGGGAACTCCGAACTGCCTTTTTTGAAAACACAGTTCTTTATTATGAAAGTGCAACTCAGTCACTGTGATGAACCTTAGTGTAGCTTCTCTTAAAGAATAAATTGCCTAAATTCAGCTTGCATATGTTCTAGATCACACTATATAACTAATGGTTGCTTTGAGAAACTTATCAGGTTTTGGGTCATTCTACACATTTACTCATTACCATTTAATAATTTCTCCTGGCTAATAACTAATGATCATGGACTATAAATATAGAATGGACTTCAGTAGGTCATCTAAACTATCCTGCTGAACACAGGCAATTATTAAGAAAAGCCCCAAGCAAGTGAGGTTCTGGAGTTAGTCTGTCTTCTGACAGAAGACACTCCAGCTTCACAGTTAGCAGCACACAAGGGCAGGGGAAGTATGACCAGCATTTCCGTCTGTCCATCTTGAATTCTTGGCACAGGTGATCAGGTCCTTGCTTACACTTGGAGGTGGCTTCAGTGCCTGTCTCCAGCAAGGTCTCAGCTCATGCTTTTGAAGCTGGAAACCTTTGGTGACCTAATGGCAGCACAGTTGTCCCCTGTGATTCTGTTGGGATGGATGACAGAATTTAAGACAGACAAGCAGATCCCTCAAGATATAGCTCCTGTATCTCAGAAACCAGCGGCCCAAACAGACAAAGCTTTCCATGAGAGGAGGTAGTTAAAAAGTGGAGGGCTGTGTTGATATCACAGCAGAGGGTTGTGCAGGGGCATTGCAGCTTTAGGCCATGCAACTGAAATTGATCTTAATGTTTCCTACTGAAATCCATGTGGTGAAGTGTAGCTGGTTCTGATAGAGTTGTTTCTTATTAAAAAAGGAAAAAGTGAACAGGCAAAACCATTTTGGAGCATATCTGTAGTTCAGGATACCATTAAATAAAGAAAAAGCAAAATAAGGCTTTTCTGTGCATTTTCATTTCCATTAATAGCAGTTAAGTTGCCTTCAGAGGCCCTGAGGCCTCTGAGAAGAAAATGTTGCTGTCTGCTTTCTGCAGGCGGGGATCCAAAAGGCAGAGATAAGCTGGCTGGGGGTGTCACACAATCGTCATTAAGCATGAGTTGTGAAAAGACACACAGGTGTCTGACTTTCATCTCTCTGCACTGCTCAGGTCTGACTTTCATTTCTCTGAGCTGCTTAATAGATAGTTCCTCCATTTATTGAGAAAATACATAGAGTAGCTGTTACCAGCACATGATTTATTTAATCTCCTATTTTTAGCCACATAAATAATAAAATTAATCTGTATACAAGAACTCATGGGACAATGTCTACTTACGTGCAAGATGATGTCATAGTGGAAAATAAGTTTCCAACATATTTTCCTGATCACTTGCCATTGAAGGCTTGGCTGATCACTTATTCTCTACTTGCTTTCTTGTTTCCTACTGCCTGACTCTGAGGTTCTTACACCAATAATCAGGAAAGAAGTCTGTACTGACAAATATCCAGGATTTCTGGCTAAAGTGTTGGTGGATTACCCTAAGCTAATATACATCACAAGTCAACCTGGATTCTTCTTGGGATGCAGTTTATGTACAAGGGACATGCAGCATTAAGCAATATTTGAAGCCTACCAATTGCACACCTCTTTGCTTTCGTCTGATCTTCTCACTTTATTTTTTTTTTGTGCCTTCAGAAGCACAGGAACTATTCTGAACTCCCTTCTATTTTGGAGTTTTTGTTATGTGATGGATTATTCCTGGCTGGACACCAGGTGGCCACCAAAGCAGCTCATTCACTCCCCTCCTCAGCTGGACAAGGGAGAGAAAAATAAGGCAAAAGGCTCATGGGTGCAGATAAGGGCAGGAAGAGACAACTGACCAGTTACTGTCATAGACAAAACAGACTTGACTTGGAGTAATTAATCTAATTTATTACCAACCAAATTAAAGCAGGATAATGGGAAATAGAACAAAATATTGAAACACTTTCTCCCCAGCCCTCCCTTCTGCCTTGGTCTCAGTTTCACTACAATTTTCTCTACCTCCTCCCTGCCAGCAGCACCTGTGGGCAGGGAGGGGGGACTGAGGTCAGTTCATCTCATGCTGTCTCTGCCACTCCTTCCTTCTCTGGAGGACTCCTCACATACCTTTCCTGCTCCCATGTGGGGTCTCTCCCAAGGGACACTCCTGCAGTTCTTCACAAAGTGCTCCCATGTGGATCCCTTCCATGGGGTGCACTCCTTCAGGAACAGGCTGCTCCAGCGAGGGTCCCCCATGGAGCCATAAGTCTTGCCAGCAAACCTGCTCCAGTGTGCGTTCCTCTCTCCACGGGGCCACAGAAGAAGGAAATAGGTAGTGAAACACATCACAGCATTACAAGCCAGCAGAAGTATTTTTAACCTTTGCCCATTTCTGTCTTTCCACTATTTACTGAGTTTGGTGAGCTTCTATCCTTCGTGTGAAGTTGTATCTCCTCATCTTCTTAGCAACTTTTGGGAGCTCTTTGGATCGTCATAGGTCCACAAGTCCTGGAAGACCATGATTAGCCTCCAGGCACTAAATACTTGTATTATCACATAGAAACCAACTCACATAATCTGTGCGCCCTCCTACTGATTGCCTAAATTGACTTCTACAGTGAAATGAGAAGACAAAATTCTGTGGCTGCTGTCCTTTCCACAGCATGACAAATATACAGTGAAATAGCAACACAGGGGCAGATATCAATCAAATTACAGATAAAGGGACACAGCAAGTGGTGAGGAGTCCATGTGCAGGGGTGATCCTTATTCCTTTTATATGGCACCTGTGTTTTCCCCAGGGTGGCCCATACTGCCTCCAACCAGTACTTCTGAAACATGGTGGGAGGTAAGAATTTCCCTCCTGAGATGATAATTTGCTACTTTTTTCTTCTCTTTCAGTTCATCATCCTGTAGTGCTTGTGATGTTGAAAGCCAGGGTGGGAATTTTAACGTTCTCTCTAAATGCATTTATGAACCATGAAATAAATTAAAATAGTCACTTCTGTGCCATTGGCAGAGGCTCATGAATTGCCTGAATGGTGCCCTCATTTTTAGCAGCATCAGTGAAAGGAGGCAATATGAAAGCTCATAAACTGTTTCCATCCTTTTTTGGTAGTGGCTGAACAACAAAGAGCGAGCAACTGATGTTCTCACATTAAACATTTTGTTCAATATTTAAACATCAAGGCCTAAATTTTTAACATGGTGCAGAAAGCTTCAGCTGTGTGCCTCCCGTGAAAAGTAATAGCAGGCATGAAGCTAAATCCCACCACACCACATTTAATATTTATCCCTAAAGGGTCCTTCTGCTGCTGAAGAGATTTGAGCACATTGCACTTGCTAAGGCTTTTGGAGGCATTCCAATATCACCTAGCTGATTATGTGGTTTGCAAAGAACATATTAACTTTATGCCTTGCAGTGCATATGGAAGGGAGTGGGAAGAAAAACAGTTGTGCCACGCTGCAGGCAACAAAAGGCGTTTGTAAGATTTAAAAGAAAATCAGAGATTTTAGTTAATCAATCCAGCCTGAATAATTTAATATACTAATCTGACAGGGCTGGATAAAAGATAAAGGAACTAACAGAGCCCATTTATTTGCCATCCTGTGTTTTTAGATCTTGGCCGCAAAACATGTTTCTATTTATGCTATCTTTAAATTGCCTATGCAACCTCAGTCCTCAGGTTTTCATCAAATCTCTGAAGAGGCAATGGCACACTTGTTTCATGATAGAATATTTGAGTCAATTGCAAAAAGCTCCTTGATTCCCACTCCTACCTGGGGAAAGCTGTGCTGGTTTTGTATCCGACACAGAGTACTACGCTTCCTGAACAGTGCAATTCACTTGGGGCAGGAAAGCCTACACCCATTGCTGTTCCCCAGACTGCTGGGATAGAGAGAAAGAAGCCTGGTGCCCTTCATGATGGCTCTGCACCCTGTGATGCAGTGTTGGGGATGGAACAGTGGTTTGCGGATGCAGGAGAGCACAGAGCAAGGGCCAGGGATGCCCCAGGAGCACCGGGGTTCAGTGGGAGTTCAGGTGAGGCAGTTTGCTGCTGTCCCAGTATGTAGGCTGGGAGTTCTCCCCCTCATTCTTTCGTCCTACAGATAAACAGTGTGAGAAGTGTATCTACCACATACTTCCTATTCTGTGCTTTCGTTCCCAGAACTGCTGCGTGAATAACCTTCATGGTCATGGGATGCTTCCCTGGGCACACCTCAGGTGCAAACTCATGGTATGGGCTATTTACAAGTCAGGTGTTAAAGCTGCATTCAGCAGAGCAGGCGTAGCCCATTGCTTTAGATTGTGAAAGATCCCATGGGAAGCCTTGCCCAGCTTTTCTCTCCTTGGAAGTAATCTTATTTCAAACAATCCTTGTCCTATGCTTTCGAGACCAGTCCCAGAAGGAACCAGATGACACTTTAAGACTTGTGAAGAAAACTTTACAGGGCTACAACTGATTAATGAGATGTAGTAATTAAAACAGTATGTGGACTATTATCTATGAATTAGCTGAGCAAGTAATTTATCAGTTAAGAGATTAAAGAATTAAAAATTTCCATAATCTGATTAGGGTTATCTGTGGATTGTTAAATAATGATTAATGGAAACTCTGCGATAAACTTTATAATTACAATGAATTTTCAGTATAAAATTATAAAAGCAACAAACATTGAGGCATGTGGCAAATTGGAAGAGGGAAGATTTAGTGGATCTACTTATCACAGAGCATCTAACCAGAATATTTCAGGGTATAGATACTTTATCATTACGTTTATAATATTCTAAGACATATGAGGTGATGAGTATATGATTCCTATGTGACCCTAAAGATGAGCAATTTTAAATGAAAGTAAAATTTTTCTTAAATAAATACACTAGTAAGTTGTCCTGTTGAAGGGTCCAACCCACATTGCCAGGGAAGTGCTACAATTGTAATGTCAGACACTGGGTGATTTTTGCATACAAAGGAGTCTGTTGGGCTTCTCTCTCAGTGCAGGGTGGTTACATGAGGATAAGGTGGGAAGGGGAGGGCTGATCCCACAGGGACATTCCAGAAGAAGACTTCCTTCCTCCTGACATATCTCCATAGGTTGGCTATGCCTCCAAGCCAGGTCAGTCTCTTCATCTTTAGGTGGAGCCAAGAGACTATTAAGACATGCCACTAATCTTTCAGTCTGACTCTATTATGTACAGTATCTGATAAAATAATATTATCATTATCTTCGGTGGCAATGCTTGCAGCAATGAATCAAAAGGAATATGAGCTGTAGTCTGCTGCTATGGTAGAGACTTGATATGGGATCTGTCAAATAATGAATAAAAAGCAGGGGGAATCAGATTAAACCTCTGCATCTGCAAATTTTTAATCACTGCTCATAACTGTGTAACACGCTTTATTTCATTTTGCATATGGTGCTCCTTACATGCTTCCCTTAGCAACTGGCAGTAGGAATAGGATAGGGTCCTATACATCCTACTGTGCTAGAGCTTTACTGAGCATTTGTAGGTACATTTGTGATTTGTGAGAGCATCACTTTATTTTGGGGCAACACAAAGAACAGCACCCCTGAAAAACCCTACAGGAACCTGCATGAAGGCAGAAAAGGGTGTGCTGCGGTGGAGGATGGGCCGGCTGGAGCTGGAATGCTTTTATGGAGGATATTGCCAAACTTTCATTTCTCTACAGTCACCTCCCTGCAATGACCAAAGGCTGAGGAATAATAATGGAGTGAAAGAAAAAACAAACAATGCAAAAGCTGCCTCTGAAAAAAAAAAGCATGTGTGAAACTGGAGGGCAAAATCCCCCATTAAGCCCACTACTGAATTATTTATCTGAATTTTAATTGTTGTGGCTGGATCGAGTCTTTTGGCTCAGCCATATGCACTGAAAGTTGTTTGCTGAATTAAATTTGCTGAATTAAATTCCCCATTTCGCTTGTCAAAAGTTCTCTGAAGAAGTCATCATGATACATTGCAAATCCTCCTTTGCTCCTGTCTTGTTCTGCACAGGAAATAAGTTGCTGCATTCCTTTCTGGCACGTGGCATTTCACTGGGATGGGAGGAAAACTGTTCTTTTTGAACCCATAGGTTGCAAAAATGACCTTACAAGATGAGGTTCCTCCTGGTCTCATGAAGTAAGAATTAAAAGTAATTTAGAGAGGTCTTATGTAGTGGTATGCAGCCAAAAAAATATTTTTTACTATTAATTAATATTTGTTACTTTCAGCTAAAATCAACCACATAATCAATCTGTTGAGAATAATGTTGTCATTTCCTCTGAAAATTGATAAGGTGTGACCTATGTGAGAAAGTTCTCAGAAAGAAAGACACCAGAAACGGAAAGAATAGCATAAATTTAGATAGATGGTTACTTTCAAGGGTCATTTTAGTTTATAAGGTGGTGTTCTCTGCAAAGGAGATGTGATAGTCTTGTCAGACAGGTAGGCCATCAAACACACGGGAGGAAGCAGCCCTGACGTGTGATGAAGGCTTGCTGACCAAAATTAGAATATCAGTTGGAGCTGGCAGCAAAAATTAGGAAAACATCTAGTTGCAATATCTTCTCTTAGGGTTGCTGGTTGGAGATGTGGGAAATTATGTTAGGGAGGCAATGAACATTTCAACTCTTAAGGGAATAAGGAGATGGAAAATTTAAGAGCTAATTTGGTCACAGCCCTAGTGAAATCTTGTTCCTTGGGCTCTGTAACTATTTAATAAAATTTAGTGTCCATTTCAAACCAAATTCATTTCTTTTTATTTGTTTTACATGAGTTTTTAACAATAAATCATCATCAATTTCATCTAAAACAATACAAGTAGTACTCCTGCAATCACCTGCTAGAATTGCCATCCAATTTTAATTTCTTATTTGTTAAAGGTGTTCACATTGACTGCAACAACTTGTTATTGCCACCAAGTGTAAATATTTTAGAGTACTTGTTGCCTCTATGTCACTAGAGAAAAATCACAGAAATATTTAGCTGGAAAGACCTCAATACTAAATTGGGAACAAGTGAACCCAGACTGTCCCTGGCAAGCAGTACCATAGGAGCAAACACAGCATGTGATCAAAGCTGTGGTGGATGTAATGACAGAAGATAAGGTGTTGCTCTAGTGAGGGGTTACACTTTGACCATCTCATGTGATACACATTTTTATCTCTATAGAGCTGGCAAAAGAGTAAGCTCTTCACTAACTCCAGCACTTACCCCCCTCCAGCTGATCTCAGTGAACATCTGGAAGATTCATTTCCCATGAAAATGGAAAAAGATTTTCTTGAAATGTTTTATTTCTCATTGTTTCTCAGCTTGTGCAAGATAATTTAGCTCAGTAATTATACGTGCATCCATTTTTATTGCATTTGAGGCATCATTAGCCAAGTCGAGGTAGTGAATTAAAGTGCTTGTTACCAAAATTTAATATCCTGAATTTCACTTTGTATAAAACATGAATTTACATTATGTTTTCAAGGTGCATCTTCTGGATAAAGCTACCATTCCTTCATGAGAAAATACATGAGTGTACTACCTGTGTGTGATGTGTGAGAACTTCTGTGATGTTGCATAAGGCATTGCCTTCATAAAATAATGAGGGGGAAACTGACTCTGTTTCTTCTGAAGATGTAGCAATGTCAATCACAGTTATCTTGATTAGATGGCAAGAAGTATAATTGCTGTTCAAGCGTAATGTCTCCCCTGATTGCTGACTATGTAAATGTGAGGGGTTGATAAAACACCCTGGCAACACGGTCGTTAACTCTCTGCAGTTTTTCTGGAATTTTAAAGACTGTATATGGGTATGGTTGGTAAACAGTGGCATTGAAGCAAGTTATTCAGCTGTCATGATGCACTTGTAGCACCTTGTACAAGGTAACCAAAACATTATTAGAAGACAGATTTGTAAATCCCACACTGTGCGGGCTGAGGGAGTAACCCAAACTCATTGATTTGCAAGGATTGGACCTTGGATCTTTCTTCTTTGCATGGGTCAAAACTGACCTTGTAAAAGGACAGAGGGAATGGTCCAAGGGCCAGAGCTGTAGAATGCATGTTACAGGTTGGTCCAGTGAGTAAAGCAACAAACATCTCAGGCCTCAGATCTCTTGTGACTTTAACAAGTCCTCTGTGATCTTTCTCAAATGAGGCTTTTCATGCTTCAGCACTCCTGAAGTAATACAGATGTACCACTAATCTTCTGTTTACAGTAAAACTGGTGCATAGCCTCGGACAAAAGTTAAGGTAATTAAATTTTATTTGGGGGTTTGTGTCCTGTTGTTAATGAAGAACTGCCTTCCTTGGTTTTGCAGGTTGCAGTCTCAAGTCTCCCTTTAACATACCTGTACAGATTATTTTCCTTTGTTGAGAGTTTGACAGATGTCCCAAACTAAAAATCCTCCCATCTCTGGGCATGACCTGATTAACTTTAGTTTGAGGTTATTTTTAAGCCTCGTTTTACACTGCTTCTTGGTAGCAGTGAAAATTCATTATGATAATGAAGGTTAATAGAGAAGAACTTTTTTCCATCAGCTGTGAGAGATGATCTTTAATTTTCTGTATAGAACCCTTGTAAAATATTTGCATTTTCCTTGAATGGCAGACATCATATTAATAAAAATTTTAAAAAATGGAGTTTCTGAAGAGAAGCACATTAATATCAGCATCAATGAGAGCCAGAGAATTAAACAAACAATTTGCTCAGTGAAAAACAAAGCAGAAAGATAATGAATGGTTATACCCTGAAAAATAAAAGCATAGTAGGATTTTATCAGTACCTTTTACAGATGCCATTAAAGAATAAGAGAAGGTAGAATAAATTTGGAAGATCTTTCGTAAGGACAGTTAGTACTGAAATCCCAGCTCTCTGGAAAGGATGGAGCCAGACCTCCGGATGTCCTTGCACAGAAGAGCTGATCTTCCATCCGGGATTCTGGTTGTGATTTGCATTTACATTTCCAATAACTTTATACAACACCTACTGCCCCCAAAAGCCAGGATGGTGTCTGTGGGGGGATTTATCTCACTTAGATCTAGGTGTTTATAGTATAGACTCCTATATGGGACCATGACACCCCCTTGCAACCAGGAGAGATCTGTTCGGGAGAGTTAAA
The DNA here is from genome assembly GCA_013397975.1 of Machaerirhynchus nigripectus. Classification (NCBI taxonomy): domain Eukaryota; kingdom Metazoa; phylum Chordata; class Aves; order Passeriformes; family Dicruridae; genus Machaerirhynchus; species Machaerirhynchus nigripectus. The sequence continues at coordinate 1,918,321 of VZRQ01009102.1, read as the reverse complement.
GGCGTGTGGGATGTGATTACTGCAAGGTAGGCGCACACATTTGACCATCTGGGTCACAACCCAGACTCCACTGACTCACCATTAACTACAAGGGCACTTAAGCAGCTGGTCAAGAGAGTACTTCTCCCCTCCGTTAGCTTTATGTGCCCACTTACCCCCTGATTCTGGAGGTTTGGTATTTTGGCAGAGCAGACCTGCATCATGACACACAAGGGCTGACATAAAGTCCAGAAGTCCTCATGTTAAATTAATTTCAACTAGATACTTGGGGGATTAAAACTCTCGGAGTCAATTACTACCAATGTTGCCATTTGTACTGAACTTACTAACGTTAAACAATTGTTTGAACAATGTTACAGTAATCACAATTGCTGTGTATCTTGTTGGGGCCTATCGAAGAGACAGAAAGGCTCCAACTGGTTTTAATGAGGTAGGGGAGAGGCCTTCGATAGGCATTAAATATGGGATTCTTTTCTATGTGCTGACAGGAGAATCATGGTTGATGTCTCTGCCATGGGAAGCCTTCTGTTGAAATAAAATTGGGTCCTTTTCAGGGCCAGTCAATTACTGATGTATCTCTTCCGAAAATGTCTGTTGTACCAGTCCTGTGAAACACACATCCTTACTGGGCTAGTTCAGATCTCATTAGAAACTCTTCCTAAATTTGAGGTGCACAAATGGGAATTCGTGTGTTCTAAAGATATCTAAAGAAATATATGCCGATTTATGCAGAAACTGCTTGCACTGGAAAGAGGAGACGTACAGACTTTGTTCATGGCTGGGTGAGTTCCCTGTGAATGTCTGCTAGGGCTGGTCCTGAGCAGATGACAATGCATGTCTGATATACTTTTAGGAAAGGGCTGAGTTTGCTTATGTTTCCTTTGCAACAACGTAAAAGTAAAATGCAACTGGTCAAGACTGTGAGAAGTTACTGTTTAGTAGTTTGGAAGCACCTTCTGGATATAAAATGGACATTTAGATATCCTTAACTTTTAAATTTGACCAGTGGCTCATTCTTCCAGTAAACCTACGTCTCAAGGCAGTGATTTCCATGTTAATTACATTTCTCCTGATTAAAACAGGTGGCTGAATTAGGGGTCTATTACACAGATCATTTCCTGTTCTAAGAGTGGTAGATGTATAATTGTACTGCTGTTCTTCAAGCATCTAACCACAGGTTTGGGATATTTTTTCCCACTCACAGAATGGGGCAAAGATTCATGCAGCTTCCTATTCCTGTGAATAAATAGTTTCTCTGCTATCTGAAAATCTAAACCTCTCACAGGCTAATTTTCCTTAAGCATAAAGCCAATTAAAAGCATAGAAGAATACCTCCCAAAACTAATTAGGTCTTCTTAGCCAAGCTTTTAAACCCCCCTGTTTGGAGCTTGCAGGAGATTTTGAGGCAGAGGCATCTGCTAGGTCTGTGCAGCTGTAAATGTGCAACTTTGCGGCCCAGGTGATGCAGACACAGCTAGCAAGCAATAGCCTGGAATCTATACTCACTTTTTCACAGTGAGCTCTCCCTGAAGTGTCCTGGCATGATGCAACAGTGAGTGAAGGTCTGGGGAGAACTGAATCCCCGGGGGTACCTGAGGCCAGCCAGCACCTTGTGTGACTGCTGAGATGGGAGTGCTCAAGTCCTCAGACGTGCCACACTTCTGAGAGCTGTGGGTCACCTGTCGCCCACCAAAAGGTTAAGGAGTCTCCTAGAGCTTCTCAGCATCAGAAAAGGAGCCATTGTGCTATTTTGCTGAATGGTGTCTGTCAGATCCATGGCTGCCTTCAGTTCCCTTGTGCTCAAATATCCAGGTGCAGGGTCCAGCTGCCCCATCAGGTATTATGAAAGAGGCTATTTTTTCTTCTGTCTTCCCTTGAGCTGAGACATGTCTAAATGACAAAGAAATACATTCATTGTGGTGAATAACACCATAATTTGAAAAGCAACAGGCACTGGGGTAGCTCTGAAAATCCAAAGAATAGTGCTCAGAAGATGAAAGGAAAATGACCCTGGCCATTGTTGTCCCTTAAACTGCAAATAAAGTGGCAGGGGTGTTCTTGAATGAAGAATACTGTGTGCAGAAAAGCATGGGTCATGTTTTGAAAACTTGACTTTTGACAGAATTACACTGCAAAGGTTTGTCCTCTGCAGCTCTCCTTAAAACCAAACCGGCTTTGGATTTCAAGGAGATATTGTCAATGATGTGTGAATGGATTCCTACCCAAAACACAAATTCAAAATGTCTTTGTAGGCAAGTGGTCTAAAAACCACTGAAATTGCATCATTTTTGAATCTAATATTCTCCTCTTATATCTATATCTATGTCTACATCTATCTATATATTTATACACATATATTATGTAACCATGATTATACACATATTATACACATATATTATACACACATATTATGTAACCATTATAGCTAATGGTTACAGCTAGAATCACTATTGTTTAACACCCATATAAATGGTCTAAGAAGGCTCAGTAGGCTGATTGTTAATGGGGTCCTTAGGCCATTGAATTGAAGGGAAATGTGAATGCCAGTAGTAACAACAATAAAATAACAAAAGCTGCTAGCAAATAAAATAGAAGTTTGGTTTGGAGGAAAATAAAGAAAATGATCCAGTGAAAATGATTTTTTTGTTTAGGGAGTAGGTAGAGGAATATTAAAAATTAATTGTACTGGTTAAAATGTAGAAACAGAAATACATCTGTGGGAATGTTACTGGTAGAGGTGACAGGGTTTGGATCAGGAGGATGGCCCAGATGTTTCCTTCCTTTCTATCCTGCTTTCTAGGACTCTGCAACTTTTCAACAAGCTACTGCTGAAACCTTTGGTCAGCATAAACAGACTGGGCAAAGCAAAGTAATTTGGCTGAGCAGTGTCAGTCTGTGTATCCTGAGCATCATTGTACACACCACCATGCAGTCAAGACAATGAAAATTTGAAGAAAGAAAACTGAGACATTTAGAAAAATGGAGGAATGATATATATGTTTGTATCAATATACAGATAGATGTAGACATAGCTACAGATATAAGAGGAAAAGATTAGATGCCAAATTGATACGGCCAAATAAGGTGTTGTAAGCAGGGCTGGGCGGAGTTCCAGAGCAGAGGGGCAGTGGCGCAGCTGTGGTGTTTCAGGCATGAGAGTTCACTGCTCTGCAGGTCTCCCAAACAGGGTGAGCAGCAGAGAGATAGGGTGGGAGGGTCCTCTGGACCTTTCATGAGCAGCAGCGGGTGCCAAGAAGGCCAGCACCATCCTGGCTGTTACCAGTAAGAGTGACCAGCAGGGCTGTACTTGGCACTGGTGAGGCCACACCTTGAATTCTGTGTCCAGTTTTGGGTCCCTCATGAAAATAAAGACATTGAGGTTCTGAAGCATGTCCAGAGAAGGGCAGTGGAGCTGGTAAAGGATCTGGAGCACAAGTCTGAGGAGCTGCTGAAGGAGCTGGGCATGTTTAGCCTGGAGAAAAGGAGGCTCACTGGAGACATTATCACTCTCTACAACTCCCTGAAAGGAGGCTGTAGCTAGGTGGGCGTTGGTCTCTCAAGCAAAATAATGTGGTAAATTCACAAAGTATGAATAAGCAGGGCTGTCAGGTTGGCAATCAGAAATTGCTGCAGAACTGAATGTGTCGCTCATTACTGAAAATCAGCAGGTGAGATACTAATTGGCATCACTTCCTTTTCTCATAATTTATGTTGTTTTTTGTGGGTGTTAAATATTATTTTGGGTCCAGTGAGTGGAAAACTGTGATTTGACATTGTATTTGCCCATTTTGCACATTCTGTATGAGGACATAAGAAAAATGATTGCAGAAAATTAGGACCTGAAGGTGTTGGTTTGTTTTTAATGCTTTGAGCGCAAGGTTGGTTAAGCTGTTCCTTAAATTAAACACGAGGAAAATGATACTTTATGGGTTAGAATTTCTGCAGGTGTTAATTAATGTAGCATCAGTCAGATGCTACATTACAGAGCTACGCCCATTTGCACCAATCAGTGATTTACAGAAATTTGCATTGGCTTGAAACAGCATCCTAATTTCCTTTGCACACCTTCCCCACATGTCAAAGCAATATGTATTTTTGCTCTTCATGTTTGGACGGTTTGTTAATGAGTACCTGACAGGCAGTGCATGAGTTTATAAGTGTCACTGTTTTAAACAAAACAGGAGTTACTGCAGCAAATTACTGATGGTAACACTTGCCTGGTTCCATCATAAGGTAGTGCTGTCTCCAGCTGTGTGTTGTTATGTGGTCAGAGTAGATAAAGAGAGCTTGGAATTCACATGGGTGGAGAGCATCAGTGAATTGCCAGACTATTTTGCACACTGGACAGCATTCATCAGCCTTAGAAAGGCACTCACAGTTAGTTATGTCAGGCATTACATGAACAAATAGAGCATTTTTGGCCTGAGAGAATGCAAACATTATGCAGTTTGGTCAAGTGGGCAGCGTACGGGTCTCCAATTCAAAGAATGGAATTTGCTTGCCTGCTGTGTGACCTTGAATAAATTGATTTGCCTCTCAGTGCCTTAGTTATCTCATCTGTAGAATTGTGGCTGATCTCAACTGAAAAATATTTTGGGATAATTTGCTAGGAAAAAATCCCAGTGATGCCTACTTCATTATCTCTAGCAGAACCTAGTGAGAGCACTTTAAATTTTAGTGCCAAGCTCATAGTAGATGAATCCTGTACATTAAAGTGATTCACCCTCTTGAACTGAAGTTCTGGCTTACAACACTTACCACTTTTGACAAGATATTTTCTATTGCTTCATGTAAAATTAATGGGGAGGTAGCTGTTCTACATTGTTCCAACACCATAAATAAATTGCTTGCTGACTAACTCCCACTCCAAGTACCACATGTCCTCTTCTAGGATTTGTGGTCTCACCCTTTAAACATTTTTTAAGTAATTCACTGAATTTACACAAAAATGTTCTTTGTTTCTCCAAATGATCACACAACCATTAACACAAAACATTTGTAGTAGTTCTGGATTTGGGAAGTCACATACACTAAAAAATGAGATACAGCACAGTCCAACAGGAAGACTCGTAGTGATACTCTTCGAAACTAGGAGGGTACGGATGGGGATCTTTGAAAACATCCCCTCAGGGGAATTCACTATGTTTCAGAATAGCAGGTTTTTATATAAAAGTTTTGTGTTTGGTCTTACTTCAGAAGTAGCTTTGAAGTACCCCAGAAAATGCACTGGTTTAATGAATCAGTCATCTAGGGGGAGGGGGAATTGCTATGATGTCCCAGAACCATCTCTTTTAGGGCTGACATTTAGTTCCCTAAGCACCCTCAAACAATTAATTTGGCTGACTAGTACATGACAGCATCACCCAAAGTGACATCTGAAGAGGGTTTGTGGTGGATTTACAGGAGAGTGTTCCTTCCTCTACTTCAGTTAATGATGATGCCAAAAGCTGTTGTTGGTTTTTTTTTGTCAGGCTATTGACAGGCAATGCCCAGGGAAAGAGAGGCTTGGGGCAACTTCTTGAAAACTCATGGGAAGAGTTGATGGTGATATAAACTGCCAGAGTTTGGAAATGTCAGCCACTTCTCAAAGATGTGAATATCTGCCTGCTGTTTGTGGAATTCAACTTTTGTCAACTGAAAGAGATCATTTCTAACTGGAGAGGAAAAAAGAGGCAGAAATAATCTCAAGGTAACATATTTAAAGTGTCTGAGCTGATGCTGTTTTCAGTGCCTTGGTGAGAGACCACATTTAATTGCAATGCAGTGCCTACAGAGCCCTGCAGTCCCACAGGCTTTTACAGCACTGTTTCACTGGCATGGCAGAAAGACCTTCAGGCTTCCCAGGTTTATGTCACGCAGTCTGTGGATATTTTCTTTGACAGTGGAGCAAGCTGGAGGCAGCCTTGGCTGCAGCTCATCTAGAGATGATTACATTATCTGCTCTGGGCCACCCTGTATTGGATAATAACATTTGGCCACTCATAAATAAACATCACGTGACACCATTAGTCAGAAATTAAAGATTTTAATAAATTGGTTCTGTGAAAGGGAACCTACTACAGCTATAAAATACTCAGGTAAATGATTTACCGCCCTAAAGTTACACTCTATGTTCATGATGCCACAGGGACAAGACATCCTTAAATTGCCTGTGAGTTTTGTCATTCCTATGGACTTGAGCAATCCTTACAGCATCTAACGTATGATTATTCTGGGGGTTTTTTGAGTATTTTCTATTCTTCCCTATTTTGTATAAAAAGACTGTCTGCATGAAGAAGTGGACTTTTTATTGTTGTAATAATATCTGTGCAAATAAAAAAAGTATTTACCTGATTATAAACAAGGTCTTGCATAATCTTCATCATTCATTAGCCCAAGCATTTCCGTAAGCATATAAACCACAAAATGACCTTTCTTCAGCTTCATTTTAGAGTTAAATCTGCATTACCCTGAAGAATAGAACTCTTCTTGGAAAATCTAGGATAACAGTGTGCTTGCAAAGGTGAAAGTTGTCTGTAATGTGAGATGAATGCAGAGTGCAAGTGCTACAGAGAACCTCAGAACTGAGGTTAGAAGTCCAGCTCTCTTATAGACCCTACTAGGTACTGGAAGGTGCCATAAGCTTTCCCTGGAGCCTTCTCTTCTCCAGGCTAAACTCCTCTCATAGGAGAGGTGCTCCTGCCCTGTGATCACCTTAATGGGTCTCCTCTGGACTTGCTCCCACAGGTCCATGTCCTTGCTGTGCTGGGGACCCCAGAGCTGGATGCAGGACATGAAGTAGGGTCTCACCACAGCAGAGTGGAGGGGCAGAATCACCTCACACGATCTGCTGCATATGTTTATTTTGATGCAGCCCCCAGGACACATTTGGATTTCTGAGCTGAAAGTGCACATTGCTGAGTCATAATAAGCTTTTTGTCCACAAAGTGAGCTTCTCTCCCATGCTAATCTTGATCCACTTTCCATCCAGCCTGTACTTGTGCTTAAAGGTAGATTTATATAATACCTGTCTATACAGTACGTATAGATATATACTTTATGTATGCATATATGTATATTTCACCCCAGTTCATTAAAGGAAAAATGGTTTCAAGCTGGTTTCACCTGTCCTGGATGATGCTGTTTTCCCACACAGATATTTGACATTGAGCTGTTTCACCATACAGAGGCTGGCATTAAAAGAAAACCTCCTCCCGTGAAGAAACTTCATGAAATAAAACAGGCTCCTTTCACAGAGATCTATCTCCAGTGTAGGTGAATTTAGGTCAGGATATATTTTGGTGAATGAAGCCTTTTATTTTTGAACTGAATTGGCGTGTTTTTGCTCTTCTCTCACAAGAGGGCAGCAAAGGAAAATGGTTGCCAAAACCCAAGACAAAAACATTCAAGGACGTTTAAGCGTTTAAGTTTCCTACTGTGTTTAATAAGATTCTGAAAATACCATTGTGTGGGAACTAGGAGAGCTTGTAGAAAGCCACCTGGTGAGAGAAAGAGATTTTTATTTTTTTTTCAGAAGCTCTCTAAGCTTCCCAACCTATTGGTAGCTTCATGAATTATTTGCTATTACCTTCAAATATGCTCCCCGATCATGTGATAACAGCGCAGCAGCTGAGCAAGGTCGCCTGGGCTTCAGCATCCTCATTTCTAGTGTTAATTGCTCTATTATCTCAGAATTTTAGTGTTTTATCTCAAACCCCTCCTTCGCTTTCTAAACCACTCTTTGCCTGTGGAAGCGCTGACACAAATGGGAAGGGCTACACTTGAAGAACGACCTGGTGGCAACAAACCTATCTCTCTGGGATATTGTATCCCTAAATCCAACCTAAGTAATAAAGGAATTCTAGTTGAGTGTATGGGGGTGGGGGGG
>VZRQ01009102.1:1896815-1910426 GCA_013397975.1 Machaerirhynchus nigripectus | reverse complement strand
GTTTGGGGCGTGTTTTTTGGCAGTTTTACCCAGAGCTTTCCAAACAGGAGTCAGGGTGTTAAAGCTGGTTCGAGTTGCTGGGGGAGTGTCTGTGAGCCACAGTGGCTGTGCTGAATGCTAATAGAGGTTTAATCAAAGTGGCTCTGTGCAGCAAGCTGCATTTTCATTCATGTTTTCTGCAGTCCTTGCAGGCAACCAGCGCACCAGCATGCTAATTACCTTTAAAATATACAGGAGTTTTTTTCCCATTTTAAATGTTTCAGCTTCTAAATAAATGAACAGAAAGTAGAGGGGAAAAAAAAACCAACAAAAAATTAGCATAGGAAAGTGAAGGCATCTTTCCAAGGGATGTATTAGATCTTGGATTTGGACCCAAATTTCAGTCAATTTGTAGCCTCAGGATTGTGGTGTTTTCTGCTACCACCACTGCCATATTGTACCTGACAGAAAGTGTGCTCTGGGTGACACCAGAACACAAATGAGAGGGACAAGGACACAGGAACAAGTTTGTTCATTCTGAGCAGAATCTCACTCCATGCTGGTGTCTTCCAGTGAATGCAGTAGAATGAGAGGTGAATTGCAGCAAGACACAAGTGCAGCCAAAACTGTTACAGTTTAGCTGAGGCTGAGGATGGAGAGAAACTACCCCCTTTTAAAATGATGTCCGAGAGCTACTAGGTCTGGGTGCAAGACCTGGTCATCCCTTCGCCATGTGCATCCCTTCACCATGTGCCTGATTGCCATAAAACAAACCCTGAGCACCTGCCCAAGGGAAGCACCACCACGCTCCAACCTGCTGCTCAGATGGAGAAGTGGACTGTCCCCACTGCCATCTGAGGTGGATGTGTCCGTACAGAGCTGCTGCCTTAACTGAGACAACCTTGGCTGCCTGGAAGGTTGCTCTAAAATAGGTTTTTACCTCTGTGTGCCTCTGTCCCCACCTTTTATTTTTTGCTGCAAACTGACCTATTTCTTTTTTCCTAGTGAAGATGTCATCTTCAGATTCAAACTTAAAGTGATAACTAAGCACTCAAACTAAAAGTGATAACCAGCCAGGGAGCCCTGTCTGCTGCTGCTCACAGACTGACACAGTCCAGCCTTCACTGCAGAGCATCCCACTTCTTGCATCTCTGCGAGCAGCAGTCTGGGTCTTATATGGGCCCTGCCTGCAGCTGTGGAAGCTCCCCTAGCACAACTGCCTGACTGCAGGGCACCATGTCTGTCTGTGGTCCTAGGGTCATGCTTCTGCTATGGCTTTTTAGGGTGAGGGGCATGGTCCTGTCCCTTCAGGGCTGCAAGAATCAACCCTAGATCTATTCCAGGGCAGGAAAGGCTCTGGCCCAGCCCTGGTTAAGACCAAAAATGAAACCCTTGTGGGATACAACTGTGAACTAAAGTGTAACACTTTAAAGCAAGGGAGAAGGAAATCTTTTTTGTGTTAGACTGAACATCTAAAATAGTAAGTAACAGTCAGCTCTCCAGAGCTCTAGCAGATGGATTAACTGGGAGTGTTTTTTTAAGCCAGTGTGCATCTCTCCAAGTAAAATGCCACTCTCCATTATTCCGAGTTGGAAGAATAATGAAAGAATCAATCAAATCCTCTAACAGTGACAGAAAACAGACAAAAATCCATGAGTCTCTTTTGAGGCTCTAAGAAGATTAAACTCCTCAGGCAGGAACTCTTTTATGAGGGTTTGTTTATGGCGAGAAAGAAAAGTTTGATAGATGTATATGGTCAGTTCAAAACAGCAGCCTTAAAAACCTTGTATGTTGTCTGAAGTGAAACAACCCCATCCTTTAGATCTGTGTTAGGATCAACAACCTGAAATGCAATTTTGACTCTGATACAAAGAAGCCAAGAAGCATCAGACAAATCCATTTGGTGCTTAGAGCTCTTCACCTCCTTCCATATTCAGCCCATTTTTTTCTTTGGTAGCAAACTCCTCAAGGCTGCCATTATAGACGCACTTACAAAAGCAGTTAATAAGCGATTAATGCAACCTGAGACTGCTCAGGAAGCCTTGTGTAGTCCCACCGTGCTAGATCTGTGTGCAGTGATGAGTTGAGGAGAACCAAGGAGGCTCCCCTTCCTTCAGTGATGCCTTCTGAGAAGCCAGCACCCCCCATGAGTCTGTAGTAGTGCAAAAGCACTGCTGAATCCTTCCCCTCATCCACAGTGTAACTCCACCCGGACCTGCATCTGATAACATTTGCCGGGGCACTGTAGAGATAGCAAACTCCTTTTACACAGTGTGGAGTGGGGTTCTAATTTTGGCTAGAGAGTATTACAAATCAAGGCGCATCTGGTGTAATATAAAAGTAAGTGTAGCATGAATGAGGCATTTCCCTGTATTTTGCTCATGTAAGAAAATGTTTTGGAGAATATAAGGCACAGGGTAGAATTTTCAGGATTTTCTGGGCTGGGTCTCACGCTATGTTCTTCTGATCAGAGACAACAGAAGTCCCAGAACTCTTTTAATTGCAGTGTCATGAAGGAAGTTTTAAGCATTGTGGGGAGCAATGATTTGTCTGTGCAGCTGGAGCATGGTGGTGTTGACTACTGCAGCATCTTGTGTGACATTGACAGGGATATATGCACTGGATAGCTGTAGTGCTATAAAGTCCAGGGCTTACTGAGATCCATCAGAGAGATGTCCTGGTTGTTATTCTCAGTGGTACTTCCATTTAGGTATTCCTAGCACATCTGGCTGCTGTATAGGACAAAAATTACTATAAAAATCTTTGATCTGGGCTGAAGGGAAACACAGGAAATACTGGGGATTGCCAGAAGAAATTAGGTTAGAAAAGTTCATCTGTTTTCTGCCACCCTCCGTCTCATTTCCATTTTTATCTCATTCAATGCATTGAGTCATAGATTGGTTTCGATTGGAAGGAACCCTTAAAAATCATCTCATCCAAACTCACTGCCAGATCTCAAGGTTAGTTTGAGTCTTACAGCTGACCTGAAAACCTCAGATGTTATATGTCCTTTTGGGAAACTTATGTGATCTTTAAGTAAAGACAGATGATTTCCATGCACTTTAATCTGCATTCTAAATTTTTGGCTCAGCTATAAATACAATAGCATTATATTTTTGGACATATCTGCATTCCTTGTTCAAGGCCGAAGGTAATGAGCATGAGCAGAGCATCTGATGGTTGTTTATTAGAGGTCCACATGAGCTGAGAGCTCCTCTTAAAAATGATGCACTCTAGAGGAATGAATGCAGCAGATCTTTCTGCACATTAACATTCTGTGCTGGTAAAGACTGAGTACTATTTAAGGGTGTCACAGGAAAGCAAGAAAGAGAGAAAGTTGTTCATAGCTACCTAAACAATGATTACACAGTAAATGCATCCCTCAGAAAATACTGGAATGATTTCTAATGCTTGTGGTTTTCCTCTGCATGCAGCATGACAGATTTGCAGATGAATTAGACTGCAGCAGTCAGCAGATGTGATTGTTTTCCAGAACCACTTTTTAAGGCAATCCTGCTGAATTCCTCTGGTTTTTTCAAGCACTCTACCTCCAGAAGGAGCTTATGCTGTTTTTTTTTTTTCCCACCATCCTCAACATGTTACAGATTTTGGTGTTTATTGACTTATAAATGAAGTGAGACATAAGAGCACCTTGGTTTCATGGCTGCTTGTTTCAGATAAGCAGGTTGAAGCCTATGTTTGCCCATGGGTATGTTCTGAATGCAGTTTTTCATCCTTTCTGTTTCTGTACCTGTGATTCTTTATAACTTCCATTATTTTCATCCCAGAATTATAGAATATGCTGAGTTGGAAGGAACCCATCAGGATCATCAAGTCCTACTCCTGGCCCTGCACAAGACACCCCAAAAATCCCACCATGTGCCTGAGAGCATTGTCCAAACCCTTCTTGAAGCCTGTCAGGCTTGGTGCTGTGACCACTTCCCTGGGGAGCCTGTTCCAGTGCCCAACCACCCTCTGGACGAGAAACCTTTTCCTGATATCCAACCTAAACCTCCCCTGACACAACTCCAGGCCATTCCTTTGGGTCAGGTCTCTGGGCACCAGAGAGGAGAGTTCAGTGCCTACCCCTCCTCTTCCCTTGGGAGCATGTTGAAGACAACAGTGAGGTATCCCCTCAGTCTCCTCTTCTCCATGCTGAACAGATCAAGTGACCTCAGCTGCTTCTCATGGTACCAGCTGTCTTACCAAAAGCGAGGGAAGAATTTGTACCTAACTCTAACAAGGGTTCAGGTAATGCCAAACATGGGAAGATTCATCTGCTAAAATAATTTCATAAAACTGTGCATATTAGTGTTTCAGCACCAAACTTGATATCGTGCAGCCAAGTGCTACAGCGTAGGTCAGGGAAGGTATCTGTTATGGTCTGACAGCTCTGGAAATAGAGGTCACAGTCCCTAATGTTCTTTGGCAACCACAGTAATGAACATCACGCTCGAGGGCTACAGTCCAGCAAGAGTACAAGATTCAACATCAAGAATGCCAGGATTATCCCTGGAGTGGCCTGTCAATACTGGCAGGATGATGATAAAGAGGGAAAGTCAACAGCAAAGATCAGACTAGGAGGAGAATTCACAGGAGTGTCTGAGATACCAGTAGCCACTTCATACTGTTTGTCTTGGGAAGAAAGGTCTTAGTTGAGCTGGTTGGTGTTCCAGTAAAACTTTGGGCTCATCCATTCCCCCAGTCCACATGTCTGCAGCTAAGATTTGCATCAGGAGAGTGGAGACCTGAAGTGATTAAAGGGTCTTCAGACACAGCTGGAAGGAGTTAGATTTCCATGAATGCTTGAGGAAAAGCAATGTACGTACTCCTGAGGAAAGTATTAGCTGTCCCCAGGTTGGGAGAGAAATTGCAGGACTTGGTAGACTGACAGGGTCCAGGTCATAGATTAAAATCAAGTGAGGTCAGAAATAAATGATGGTTTTTGGCTGGGTAATAAAACTAGTTGATTTAGATTATCCAGCCCTAGAAGTTTTCAGTATAAGACAATAAAAACAGGTGCATAATGTGCAGAAGGACTGTGCCCACAGGCAATGCCTACAGCTCTGAGTACATGATCCCTGCATTTCCTTGTGGTGGCATTGTGAGGAGGGTACCTACAAAAGCAGCTTTTGGCTGGATTTATTCTGAGCCTGGTTACTTGCTGCTATGGGAATCAAAATTAGTAACTTGGTCAGCTGTGTCTGCTTCATCTTTTCCATCCCTCTCGCCAATAATTTCATCCTGCCTGCAGGTGCAAAATGGAATTGCTGTGTCATTTATACTTGTTTCAGGTTTTAAGTGCTTCTGCAAAGGAAAAAAGTGAGCTTCTGCTGCAAAAATACAATCTTACATTTTCTAGGTAAATTAATCTACAAAAAACAGATTTATGATTCCCCTGCAAGCCAACACACCTTGAATCTTTTCACTTATCAAAGACAGAGAAGGTAGGAAAAGTTGTTAATAAAGATGTTTCTGAAGAAAGAACTTTTTACATAGTTCAAGAGCAACCAAAGAAGGGCACAACAGAGACAACTTACTCTAGCATGCTGTAGCTTAAACTTCAAGCCTTTTAGAAAGTAAGGTTATTATATTTCAGAACGTTGATGTGGACAAAGCAAAAACATGACTGACAAAACCCCTGAGCTGTGCTTGCTGACGTTTCCCGTGAGCCATAATGATTCCAGGACAGGCATCCAGCAAAGTACTTACCTGTTGTTTTGAGGAAGCTGCTTCTCTGCCTCAAAAACACCATTTAAGATGGTGTAAGATGTATTAGGAAAAGATGGAACATCTGAACCTGTGGGATAAGCTGCATAAAGACAATCAATAGAAAGGAATCATGGTGCATGGCATTTCAAATGCAATTGTTTGCCTGTATGATTAAAAAATTTACTACTTTGTAACAGCATCTAAGGGGCTAGAGGGCACTAAACTGTTCTCCCTCCACTTAGATGCAATTGAACATGTCTTCCCAAAATAACCCATGTGAAATCCTCATTTCATGCCCCTGAGTCTTTAAGAAGTCTGCCCTGCCCTGACACCACCCCTGGTGTGAAATAGCTGTGTAGGCTCAAAGCAGCATTAAAAGGCTTGGAGTACACTGGAAACTGTGCTCCCTTGTCCTGAGGCCCACAGGAAGAGAACAGCGTGACTGGGCTGTGCTCTGAGGCGAGGCACTATTAATAATTCAGAGCAGCAGAGACTTTTATTCTGCCTTGCCATTGTGACTTTCCAGTACAAATCTCTCACCTCTGTCACTTGGTGGGAACTGCTAATCCAAGTGAAATATTAGGAGTTATTCTCATCTTGCTGTCAGAATTAGGTAACAGTGTGTTTTGGAGAGGGAAAGGGAAAAATTCTGCTTGTCAGCCTTTGTGAGAAGTTTGAGAAATACATCATGAATTGCAGGTTGGAAATAGGTAATTGGGTTATTTGGAAGGTATTTTCTGAGCATTTAATGTGCCTCTTTTTCTTTCCTCCACATAAGTTCAGAGGAAGCTTTTCCCTTCATTCTTCTTTTACTGCATCCTGTGTTTCCTATTCACAAGAGGCTTTTCTGGATGTGGAATAAAAGCCTCCAGAAGCCTTGTCAGGCTGGGTATCTTACATATGTAGCATCATATGTTTATACAAAAATGACAGGAACACAATTATAAAAAAATACTCTTGTGGAAAACCCTTTATTTATTTAAGTCAAGGCCATGTTTCTAGTCACAAGAGAAAGTATGAACACCTTCATTTAGACAAGGTCATACAACTCAACTACCACAAACACCTCCTGACATCTCACTGAACCCTGTGTGAAGAAACTCTTTTTAAGAAACAAATGCTCTTCCCCAGTGGGTCTTACAGCCTTGCTTAGAACAACTGCAATGGGGAATGATTGCTCTGAGCACTGGGGTAAGGAAGGAAAAATGGCAGAGTGAGCAGTGGGGGGGTTGGAATGGTGGAATGCAATTGTGGGAGTAATTCAGTTTATTTCTTGATGCTTGACTACAGAGTTCTTTAGTAAAATCAATGAAGCAGTTATATAAGTGATTGGGAAGCTAAATAGCTTGGTGGAGTGTCTGCCAGTGAGCTGAGCCACTGGTTTGCAACATCTCCAGTACATTCACAAAGGGAGACATGACAAATTAGGTTTTTTCCAGGCTCTGAATCAATGCATGAAAATGAAAAGGTTTGCCTTCCTCATCTTCAGTCAGTACTTCATCTACAGTTCTAGAAAGAGCTGTGAAACATTCTCAGGACTGAAGATTTTGCCTTTTTCTATTTTGGTTGTTTATCTCAGTGGTGAAGAGATAATGCCAAATTCATGGATATAGAAAAAGAAAGCTTGAAATATCCAGCCTGTCTGCTGGGATTTCACAGATTGTAGAAAACACATTGTTCCCCATCAGTGTAGTCAGGCACTTGTATTTGAATAAAGCATAATTTCCACAAAGGTCTCCATAATCTCATTTTGAACTCTTCAGGAGATAACAGATCCAATGTTTTTCATTGTGTCCTGTTCCAGTGGTTAGGCATGTTTGCTGTCAGATGTATGTGCTTTATTTCCAATTTGATCTTGTCAAGCTTCCTATCATAACTTTTGTTCTGCTTTTCTTCACTAGATTAAAGAGGTCTCAAGAAACTACTATTTTTGGCCCATGAAAGTATTTATAGATTGGAATTAAATCAATTACCTCCAGTAATGCCTTCATTTCCATAAGCTCTAAGCTTGACTTTGTTCTGGCACTGACCTACAACAGAATTTTTATGAACACATTTTTGACAGTCTTAGGGATCACAAGATCATGGAATCATAGAACCATTTAGGTGGGAAAAGACCTATTAGGTCAAGTCAAACTACTAGCCCACCACAGCCAACTCCACCATTAAACAATACCCTAAGTTCCATGTCTACACATGTTTTAAATACCCCCAGAGATAGTGACTCCACCACTCCACTTCCCCAGAGAGCTTGTTCTGATGCCTGACAACGCTTTAGGTGAAGAATTTTTTTTTTCCCAATATCTAATCTTAACCTCTCCTGGAGCAAGTTGAGGCCATTTGCTCTTGTCCTGCCACTTGACAGCTGGGAGAAGAGACTGACCCCCACCTGGCTACAAACTCCTTTCAGGCAGTTGCAGAGAGTGATAAGGTCCTGCTGAGCCTCCTTTCCTGCAGTCCAAACACCCCCAGCTCCCCCAGCTGCTCCTCACCAGACTTGTGCTCCAGACCCTTTCCCAGCTCCACTACCCTTCTCTGGACACTCTCCAGCCCCTCAATGTCTTTCTTGTAGTGAGAGACTCAGAACTGGACACAGAGTTTGAAGTGAGGGCTCACCAGTGCTGAGTACAGGGGGAATGGTCACATCCCTGGTCTTGTTGGCCTGTTGGAGTAGCAAAGATTGTTACAAAATAGTCTCTGCAAGGAATGATGACCAGGAAGAGGTTGTTGTATTTTTTAAGTAACTGATGAGTTAACTAAAATTATACTTAATATCCTGTAGCTGTAATAAAATCCCTTGGTATGCCCATGTAACTGCTGCTGGGAGTGGGTTTTGCAATCAAAAACCATTTCACACATGTCATTTGTTTTAGAACCTTAGATTTTCAGCAAACCAGCTGAGATTGCTTCTTCTTCATCTCCATGTGGCAACAGTGGTGTTTGGGTTTTTTTTAGATTAATATTGCAAAGCTGAGGAAGGCACTGATTTCAGGACCCTGAAGAGGTACATGGACTGTGAAACAGAGAGATGCTCAATATATCAGTATTAACATAATATCCTGTGATTCTGTGATGTGGAAATATTTCACAACCAGAAAAAAAAAAAAACATCTTGAGCTGAGGGAGATCTGGGTCAGGGGAAGTAGCATGAGGTGGCATTTTACAGGAGATGCTGTTTAATCAGCCCTGCACATAACTGTTGTTTTCACATGAAAGAGCTGAATGAATCAGTCTCTGGGTGGCTCTGTAACTCTGACAGCTATCACATATATAACAGCTTAAGGGGAAATGGACAGAAAAAAAGAAAATTTGTAGAAAAAAATTGGGCTTTATCTACTAAAGTTATGTAAAAAATGGAAATTTTTTGTTCTTCTGGAAGAGCTAATGAGAGCATTCCTTAAAAACTGCAGTAAGCCTCAAGTTCCTGGAGATATGCATATTGAGTTTTTACCCCTTCCCTCCCATCTGCCAACTGCTCTGCTGTCATATTTTTTCCCTCCTCCAGCAAAACACAGAGCTGGGGAAACCACAAACCCTGAATTGTGTCACTGCACAGAAGGAAATTGATGGGGAGGTTAATAAGTTGACTGTGCAATTATAACACTCACCATGTCCCACTGACGATAGTTAATGTGGTTATTTCCTGCTCCTCTGATTATTTTGCTGCCTGTTTGTCAAGTCAGCCACGGAGCCAGGCTCTGCTCCCTGCCTTGCTGCTCCACAGTGGGCAGCCCCAGGACACTTGGCTATCAGGCATTTGCTGTGCTGGGTGTTTGTATAAACTCCTTGACTCCCAGTGCACTTAGGAAAGGCAACTGAAGTTCTGCTAATGAGAAAAGGATTAGATGAGATTTTTTTTTTTTTATTCCTGTGCTTTTCAAAATGTGAAAACAACTGTGAAATAATCAGGAATGGATTAAAGCTGAGGACAGTGAGTGATTTTTTTCCCTGTGTTTAAAAGCTATTTTTTGAATCGCTTTTTTTGTTATCACACAGTTCTAAATGATATCACACCTATCACATTGTTCTCAGTAGAGTTAAACTCAGTGGTTTGAGTCTCAGTGTGAGCCAAGAGTAGATACCTTGACTGGTATCGGTACCTAACTGTGAATTTCTGAATAAATACTATAAAAATTGGTCAATGGCATAAATTAATCAACACAAAACCCCCTTCATGGCCTTTCAAACAAACACTCTTGCTACAGGTATATATCTTTGCTAGAATATAGGCGTGATGGTTGCAAAAATGCACTTGGAGCACTACAGAGTAATGATTTTGGTACAGAACTGTTGTCCAGATTGTCAATATTCCATCTGCTTTAATGATTGAGTACTTCAAAGCATAAGCTGCCCTTGATGCCGTTGACTGTATGCTGCTTTTAAGAGAAGAAAGCTGTGGGTTTCAGCCTGTTTAGAAATCATTTAAGAGCTCATGACATGGAGCTTGTCGGAGGAACTGAGGTACGAATTTCTGAGGAAGCAGCTGGCTGCTGTTTGTTTCTGTAGAGCACATTTGTAGAAAGAAATAAGGTGAAATCAAAGAGTATAGTCAAATTTTGCCAAGGCTTTCTTCTCCTAATGGGGAAAATCTATGAAAGCTCTCCATGTTTGCTAGCTGCTTTGGCTGAAGAGTTATGATATCAAGGCAATTTGCTTTTATTAACCCTGGCATGAAGTTTCAAGGGATAATTACTGGGTGTTTGTCTTTATAGGCTCTTTTTGTACTAGCAATTCTATCCTTTATGAACAAGAGACCCTGAAGATGGTTGTGAGGGAAAGCTGAATACTCTAATGGTTCCTTAAAGTCATGGAGTACAACTGGAAGACTGAGAGCATAAATAATAGCTGTGCTCCACAGAAAACAGATGCTACAGTGAGAGATAACATTGCTGAACCTATAAGGTCACCACATTGGAAAAGGAAAAAACAGTGCAATTTCTGGGGTGACAAATAGCCAGCAAGCGTAGAAAAAGAGTCTCGTGCAGGGATTTACCTGCTGCAGTAACAGGTGAAATTCCTCACTAAAGAATTGCTCATGGAAATGAGCTGATTTAGCAAACTCTTTTCCTGGTCAACAGGGACTCAGGCTTCACTAGCCAGCAATTTTTCTTGGGAATGCAATTATGCTAATGGGGATTTTGAGAGGGATAACAGAGAAAGCCATCCGGGTCTGTGATAAGAAGCAGGAGATTTGGGCCTGTGTTAGGGAGCAGTGAAATTGCCCTCATAGCTCCAGTCTCCAATCCTGTTATCCAGTTAACACCTTCCACTCACTGCTAATTGTCATTACAGAGGTGATGAGAATTAGATGAGAATTAGGAAATCAGTTCAGCTGGGCTCTTAGCAAGAATTAAATATTTAGAGGACCAAGAGAAGTGAACTTGTCCAGCAGAGAAATAAGCTGTTAAGGAAAGGACAGCTGTTAATGAGCTGTGTAAACCAGCCAAAACTTCCTTATTTAGTGCCTGAAATATCACTGTAAACATTAAATTAATTTAAATGCTTCAGATGTCATCACTTCCATGTCTTCATCTCCTAGAGTATCAGCACTTGCCTAGGTGAGCTGAGGGGCTTGGCTTTCTCTGTGTGGCATAAAAGTGATATTTGTGGGGACTAAAAGGACTAATACACTTGGAATGAGAGCTCAGTTACTGGCACAAACATCACTGGGTATTACATTTCAGACTGCTCATTGCTTTCTCTGTTCAGACCCACTGTTCAGTGATACAATTTTCTGTGGAATTTACTTGGTTTTTTAGAATATGGCACTTCACTGATAAAACACTGCCCTACAAAACCATTCACTGGGTCACTTTACAATGAAAAGCATTGGTTTTTTATATCATTACAGTTAAACTCTTTCATGTTTTGGTACCTCTTTTGTTAGGAAACAGTGGCATCTCCTAAAATGTATTAGTCAGGATGTCCTAGCCAAATTTGCCATCTTCTAAAAATGAGGCTAATCCAGTGGCAGTGCTCCTAAGAATCCCCAGTTTTCATTAAGGGCCAGGTAACAACAGCCTGCAAAAAGCAAGTCTGTGTTTGCAGAGAATCTGTATGTTGCACTGTACTGTTTGAGTGTGGTTCATCTGGGGATCGCTGTGTGATTACAGGTTCTGCACTTCCATCTGTGATTTAAAAATAATATTTACTGAAACAAGCCCAGCTCCTTTGAGAACAGACTTGATGAGAGGTTCATTCGTGCACTTTACAGCCCGGTATGAATCATGGCACCAGTGCATATACAAACCTGGGTTATATATTTACTCTTTCCAAGGCAAAGTTGATTAGTCAATCCCCAAAAAGTTAAGCTCCTTTTGATGCAGGGCTTGTAGCACTGAGGTGTGCCCTTGTAGCATCCCACTAGGACTGTCTGTGTTGGCACGCAAATAATTTTGGGTATTCTTAGTCTTGGCTTCCCCTCCCCTTGGGGCAATTGAGTGGGAGCTTAGCTGTGAGTTTTGTCTCCTGCTGTACTTCAACATGCACTCATTTTACAGCCTCAGAAAACCTTTGTTTTGGTGACAACTCAGACGGGTGACAGGGTTAAGAGCTAAGCTCTGGAAAACAACAGCAGAGAATTTGGTTAGTTCCTTGCCTGTAAAATTGATTCAGTGGTAGGCTCCAGACATGTCGTTCAAGGTGTAACTCTGTTGTCTGTTCGTAAGTGTCTAGTGCCAGTCAAGGTACCACAGTGTGTCTGAGCCCTCCAAACAGTTCTGATGTTGTGCCCACATGGGAGCCTTGGCCTCCTGCCCTGGATGCAAGAGGTCAGGTGCACACCAACACACAATTTATCTACAGTACAGTCACCCACTTGTGAGGAGGACTCCTGAGTCTATTTTAAGAGTGAACTCAGTGGAATCACTCAGTTTAGGACAAGATTTGTCTCTTCTGTCTTCCCGATCATCATATCTGGGCAGATGATACACCTTAAAACCTTTTGGCTGTTTTGTCTAGGTTTTCCCTGTGGTTATGGGGACCAGGCAACTACCTTAGATTGTATAAATCTTCTTGAAGGTAATTAAAGGTGAGAAGAACCTACTCAATATCCTTCTGCTTTGCTTTCATCTGAAGAATGTGGACAGTATTCCCACCTTTTGCAATCATTAACCCCCTACACAGTTCATGTTCTAAATACCTTCAATCAGGGGTTTATTCTTGCCCCTTTCTGCAGGTAGAGGACACAGCAGAGTGGTGGCCTATACCTACTGTGTCTGGACACTCAGAGGTTAACCTCAGCTGGTTGGGGTGAGATGCTGGCACCAGTTGGTAAAACATGGAAATGTGAATGTCATTAATGTCATTAAAAAGTCACACCAGTAAAAAAAAAAAGCACACTCCTTCTAAAAAAAATTAAACCCTTTTTATTTGTATATTTATTTTTATATATAAAAGAAATACAAAAAACAACCCCACAAACAATGCTGATTATGGCAATTCAGTTTTGTCAGCCCCCTCTGCCTGGGCTGCTGCCTCAGATCCACCGGGAGTGAGCAAAGTCCTCCGGTTGTAATGTCCTTTTATGATTCCAGAGTTATTGTTCTCATTAAGAATTTGTTTCTGTTTTTGCCTGTTAAGAGACTGTACAAGTCCTAATACAACAGCTGCTAATGAATACTGTCCAGTCAGTTTTCTTGGTTGTAAGATTAGAGGATTTGGTTGAACTCTTCCTAGAAGAAAATACGTTTTGATTTTTCCTTCCTGTTCACTGATACCTTTGACATAGATCTCTCCCCGGTAGTCGAAGGCAAATCCCCGGTCCTTCAGGATCAGATACGTTTCTTCAGGCACTTGTATTCTGTCACTAACACCTGTGCTGTCCATTCGACTTGCCAAATTCACTGTTTTGCCCCAGATATCGTACTGGGGTTTCTTAGCACCGATAACTCCCGCCACAACAGAGCCATGGCTAATCCC